>JAKUCM010001933.1:0-38335 GCA_023374145.1 Lepidium sativum
GTGTTGTTTGAAAGAAGTTATGTCCTAGAATGTTCAATTATAAATTATGGGTTTGTTTTTGGCAAAAGGGTTTCAAACTACTTTATAAGACAACCAAAAATTTGGATTTGTTTGTTTATATTTTAGCCATGTGTCCATGTCTAGTTCACTAAATTCACGATAATGTCTATGTTGTTTACCAGTTTTTGTCCATGTGTAGTTGAATAATAACAAAACGTAATGTTTTACTCTATCTTAGAAACAGTCAATAGGATGTAGAAACATAAGAATGTCAGTATAAGTGAGCAAAAATTAAGTCCATGTCTACTTGAATAACAGTTAATCAGCTATGTTCATGTCTTTATTTTAGAGTTTGTAATTAACAGAAGAATGTCAACATCTATTTTGTAGCAGTATTTTTCCATGTCTAGTTGAGTAATAATTGACTGAATATTCATATCTAGTTAAACATAAGAATGTCAGTATCTCGTTGATGTACACACGGATAATACTTATACATATGTCCATTTCTAATTGGATAATATTTCTTATAATTTGTCAATGCTTTTAGTTTATAATTTGTAATTAAGAATGTTATCAAGTTGTCTACACATTAGTCTATGTTTTTATCTTGATATTTTAGCTATGTCAAGATATCCTTCATGTATAGGTGAATTACAATTATACCTATGTCTATGTAATAACAGTTAATCAGCTATGTCTATGTCTTTATTTTAGAGATGATAATTAACAGAAGAATGTCATTGTATTAACATCAAATTGTCTACAAAATAGTCAATGTCTAATCAACTACATCTTATGTCCATGTCTATTTGATTACCAGTTAATGAGATACAGCAACATCGAAGGGGTTAAGTGTTTGTCCATATCTAGATGAAGAAACTAAAGACAATGTTCATGTCTAGTCTTGTATCAGTATTTGTCCATGTTTACTTGATTAATAATTAACCTAATATATATATATATATATATACATATATCTAGGTAAACATAAGAATACCAATATCTCGACGTATACGACGAATAACATTATATATATGTCTATGTCTAATTGAATAAGTTTTTATAATTTGCAAATAACTTGTCTATGTTTAATTAATATAAGAATGTCACAATGTTGATATTAGATTTGTCTACACATTAGTCCATATCTTTTATCTTGATACTTTAGCTATGTCAAGATATTCTCCATGTATAGGTGAATAACAATTATTCATGTCTATGTCTACTTGAATAAAAGTTAATCAACTATGTCTTATGTCAATCAACTATATCCTATATTCACATATTATAATTTGTTACAAGCGTAACAAATACATCCTAGTAATTTGCATATGTCTAGTGGAATAAACTAAAGTTAATGTTCGTGTCTAATTTGGTTATGGTTATGTCCAGTTGAATAAACGACGAATAACACATTTGAATAGTTATTATAATTTGATAATTATTTGTTTATGTATTTAATTTTAAATTTTTATAAAAGTGTAACAAATATACCCTATGTCCCTGTAACATCAGAAGGGTAAAGAACAATCCAATTAGTTAAAATTGGTTGCAGACGTCATCGAACACCCACATGATTGGTTACCAACGTCATCAAACTTCCACGTGATTCATTATTTATCTGTGAAGCACAAAGAAGAGAAGATAGCGGTCATGGACATCTTAGTCTTCTTAAGTGGGTGAGAGGGGATTTCGCATAAGCAAACATATAAGGGGGCATTTGATACAATTTACTTTGAAAAAACGGCATCACAAACAATTATTTCTCAACATTATTCAGCCAATTATAAATTAATGTGTAAAATAGAAATGATCAAAATAGATTAAAATTGAAAACATCATATATTTAAAACAATTTTTTTCTAAAACATCATATATTTTGAAACGGTGAAAATATATGAAAACCGATTGCTATAAACAAGGTCAATATACTTGTTGACACAATAAAAATTTAATATAGAAACTTATCCGTATGGTTTATCTTATATGGATTATAATTTGGGTGATTGGCTAGAATAGAGCGAAATTAAGTGTTAATTATTGAAATAGAGCAAATGTTTGTAAATTACTAGAATAGTTTTTTTAATTTATTATATACCATTTTGCCCTTTTGTAATGAGGAAAAAAACGTTATTACGAAAATGCAATTAATGAAATCTGCCACGTAAGCGATCAACTCTATCACATGGACAAAGTGCAGTATGGTAGAGTTAGAGTTCCAGCGCAGTAGAGTTAAACTATGCTTAGTAGAGTTGACATTAATGAAATTTCGTGTGTAGTAGAGTTAGATTTCCAGCGTGATAGAGGTGAAGTGTGCTTGGTCGAGTTAGATTTCCAGCATAATAGAGTTGTTGTTTGTGCTCTAATCATCTCTATCACATGGACAAAGTGCAATATGGTAGAGTTAGAGTTCCAGAGCAGTAGAGTTAAAGTATGCTTAGTAGAGTTGATACTAATGAAATTTTGTTTGTAGTAGAGTTAGATTTTCAGCGTGATAGAGGTGAAGTGTGCTTGGTAGAGTTAGATTTCCAGCATAATAGAGTTGTTGTTTGTGCTCTAATCAACTCTACTACACAGACATAGTGCAGTATGGTAGAGTTAGTTTACCTAGCCTACTTTCATAGTAGAGCTTAAATTACGTATTTACCCCTCAGTTATTACCTCATCTACCGCGCATCCAACTGATTCCTCCATAAGTGACGCCATTGTAGCTTTCTTGAAGCTCCTTTACTTCTTCGCTGCTCCTTTGTTTTTTCTGTTTATGTTTGGATCTATGGATCAAATCATTTTGGTTTGTGGGATATGGAGTTTTAATGAAAATCGATGGATATTTTCGGTGGACCAGTCGTACGGGTGTCGGATCATAGGCATTGTCAAAGATTTAAGGCTCATTGAATTTCTGGAGATGGTCTATGCTGATTTTGGTTTAGATGCACATTGTCATGAGCTAAAACTAAGCTACATGCCAAATGTTGTCATTCAGTCACTACCAGAAGATACTCCCCCTATAATTGTGAGTAACGATAGACAATTGCAAGTGTTTGTTTCACAATTTCGTAAAGAAGCAATGCGTCTATGTGTCGAAATTACCACTAGATCTCGTGTTTCAGTGAGTTACCCTGAAAAAGGTCAGTGTAGCTGGAGAAACGTTGACGAGAAATTCCAATGTAAGTTGGAGAATGATGCCTCGTATAATCGGTGTAGTAGAGTTGATCCGGTGTTTAGTAGAGGTGGACCAAACAATGAGCGTATACCAGAATATGTGAAACATGAAGGCGAACATGCTGAGGACGAGGATATGGAATTCAGATTCGACTGTTGCGGTGATATGGATGGCGCAAGCTCGGATGATGAAGAATATATCAGTGTTCGTAGAAAATCGAAGGAAGAAAAGAAGAAAAACCTATCGGAGAAAGCAACGGGGTTGGATTTGAATGCTGAGTATTTGGACATAGAGATGTCAGCACTCGTATTGGTTGTCGGGCAACGACACTCATCAAAAAAAGAACTCATGACCATGCTAAAAATACTTTCTGTCTTACAGAGGTTTGACTTCGATGTTGTTGCTTCATCGAATACAGTGTTGGATGTGAAATGTTGGGTACCAAACTGTCAGTGGAGAGTGCGAGCTTCACCTGTCGACGACGGTGGATGTTTCTTTGTCCAGAAGTATATAGGAGAACATAGTTGTTTTGTTACAGAGAGATCAGGTCGTGCCCGACAAGCGTCAATGGAAGCCTTAGGAAGGTTATACTTGGAATTCGTAGGTGGAATTAGGCCATCTGTTCTTCCTCAACACGTTGCTTATTCAATGAGCAAGCGATTCGGTCTAAAGGTACAAACGTAATTTTACGCCATGGTAGAGTTAATCTTCGTAGTAAAGTTAGTATGTCATTTGGTATAGTTAGGTTGTGTAGTGTGCTAGAGTTAGATTGCAGTTTTGGCGTTTGGTAGAGTTGGCTTGCAGTGTAGTAGAATTAGATTGCAGTGCTGACGTTTTAGTAGAGTTGGATTTATGTGTAATATAGTTAGGGTGTAGTGTGTGACAAAGTTAGATTGCAGTGTAGTAGAGTTAGTGTGACGTATGGTAGAGTTAGTGTGATATTTAAGTCTGACGTTTATGCAGATGAAGTACTGGAAAGCACACCGTACTCTAAGCCAAGCACGAGCCCTAGTTACCGGAATTTCGGAAAGTAGTTATGAGGAACTTCCGTCGTACTTGTTTGCTATTAGAAGAGCGAATCCCGGAACTCTAATAAAGCTCGAAATTGACGGGCAAGACAGGTTTAAGTTTCTTTTCATCGCTTTCGATGCAAGTATTAGGGGTTTTCCCTACATGAGGAAGGTTGTTGTTGTCGATGGTACATTTTTGCTAGGGAAGTATAAAGGTACTCTACTAACCGCTACCATGCAAGATGGTAACTTCAACATATTTCCTATGGCTTTTGGTGTGGTTGATACCGAGAATGACAAATCTTGAGAATGGTTTTTTAGACAGCTAAACTGTGTGATCCCTAATGACAGAGAACTTGCAATCATATCAGATAGACATAAATCCATTGCTAAAGCCATAAAGATTGTGTACCCACTTTCTTCTCGGGGTATTTGCACCTACCACCTACGTAAGAACATTTTATCGATATTTAGAGGTGGCGAGCCCTTTAAGTTGTTCAAGAAAGCTGCCACCGCTTTTAGGGTCGATGAATTCAACGCTATACTTGCTCAGATTCAGGCGTTAAATCCAAAGCTTCATGCCTACTTGATAAAAGCTGACGTGCAGTTGTGGAGTCGAGTGTACTTTCCCGGAAACAGATACAATTTCACTACGCCGAACATCGCAGAATTAATAAACCATGCATTATCAGAGGCAAGAACTTTTCCCATTGTCCAACTTATAGATGCAATAAGGTCGATGTTAACACGTTGGTTCGCGAAGCGGAAGACGAAGGCCACTCTCACGTCAACTGTTCTAACAACATCTGTTGAATAGCTCCTAAAGGTAGAGTTACCATTGCATATAGTAGAGTTAGTTCCTTCATAGTAGAGTTAACAATCCCTTTAGTAGAGTTAACATTATTATTATAAATGATAGACAAGGGTCGACGAAGCTAGGCAGTACAACGTGCAGGACATAGATGAACACCAGGCTGTTGTTACGCGATCCGAAACTTCTCATTTAGTCAACTTGACTAAGAAGACGTGTTTTTCCAAGAGGTATGATGTCAAAAAAATTCCTTGTGTCCATGCCATTGCCGTTGCTGAGGCTTGTAGTAGGCCGACAATCGAACTTACACATCCATACTATCACACGACCTATCTGTACAACGCATACTCTGGTAGTATCTTTCCAAGAGATGCTGCACTTCCCGTTCCGTTAGAAGTGAGTCGTAAGGTGTGTAATCCAGCACACGTGCGTCAACAACCAGGGAGGCCGAAGAAATCTCGGATAAAGAGCTGGTTCGAGTGTTCTCAGCCCGAAAAACGTCCAAGAAAAGTTTCAGTGTGTTCTAAATGTAAGAAACTTGGTCACAATGTTCGGACATGTAGTCAAAGCATTCATTCTTGAATAGAATAGAAGAGTTAACACTGCATTTGGTAGAGTCATTTATTACATGGTAGTGTTAACACTACGCTTGGTAGAGGTAGACCGTGTTATGTGTTAGAGTTAGTCCTTCGTTTGGTCGAGTTAGTTCTCTGTTTGGTAGAGTTAGTCCTTTGTTTGGTCGAGTTGGTCCTTTGTTTGGTAGAGTTGGTCCTCTATTTGGTAGAGTTAGTCCTCTGTTTGGTCGAGTTAGTCCTCTGTTTGGTCGAGTTAGTCCTCTGTTTGGTAGAGTTAGTCCTCTGTTTGGTCGAGTTAGTTCTCAGTTTGGTCGAGTTGGATAATCTGTATGGTAGAGTTGGATAATATGTATGGTAGAGTTAGTCCTCAGTTTAGTCAAGTTAGTCCTCTGTTTGGTCGAGTTAACAATACGTTAATGGTTAAAAGGGAAATTACATTAACTATGCAAGACGGAAACGAGTACATAACGAAAACGAGTACGAAAACGAAAACGGAAACGAGTACGAAAACAAAAAGGAAATTACATGAACTGTTCAACAACTAATGGTTTGGAAAGATCTTTCTGAATTCGTAGTACCAAGTGCATACTTCACAAGCTTTGGCCATTGGTTGATCAATGTCTTTGGCATCGAATCCTTCAAAGAATTGGAGAATATCCAGTAATTCACCTCTGCAAGAACATTCTTCTCGACCATACGTTTTTTCGAGAAGTAGCAATTGTTGCTCTCCTCACCAACTGAGCGATCCTGGGTACCAATAGACGTCTTAGGACTTCATACCTCTCCTGTCTTCTGTTATTTTCTAAACAGACTAGCACAAATTCATACAGCAGTGTGGCTTCTTCAGAGTCACCATTGGATGCTCTTTGCAGCAGTTCCAAACCACCATCACGATTTCCATTGACAAAGAACTTTGCCATACCATATCGGTATGTAGCTTCCACATTACTGGCATTACATAGTCGAGTGAGGAAATTGTTCAGGAGAGACCAACTTCTCATAGGGGAATAGAAAGGAACATAACGTATATCTATATTCCTTAGAACCTCATTCTCATCGCAAAGCTCTTTAAATTCCTTCGACACGAGCCTGATATTGTAAATCTCATCAAGTCCTTCTGCTCCACATCGAGCTATGATGTTCGTCAAAACATTGTTTGGTAAGTCCATGATATGTGTCTTGCGAACAACATTGATTTTTTTGGTGAATCCATCTTTGTTTGGAGTTCTTGAAATGTTTTTGAAAGCTTTTGAAAGATTGAAAGGTGAAGATGGAACGTTTTGGTCAAGAAGAAGATGGATAGTTTAGAAGAAGTTATTAACGATTGGAAGGTTATTTATAACGATTTGACTCTTCAGTTTCCCTTCCCTTTAGAGTCTAATCGTTATTATGATTACATCTCGGAGATCGTGTCCAATAAACTTGATTTAACTTCCACAGCTAGTAGAAGTTGTAAACTGTTTAAATGTAGTTAATAGGTAGATCGTATCCATGTCTATCATCCATTTAGTGGCACAGAACGTGGGTGTAGTTAGTTCTTAGTTAGATCACGAATTACTTGTCAATAACCCACTAATAGAGTTAGAACTATACAAATATATACTGAAATACTTTAGGACTATACAATATACACGAGTGTAGGACTATACACAGACTAAACAAAATTACCAATCAAGCTGGAGATCTTTGGTGGCTCTGATTAGCAGGTTCTTATCACACTCGCGTGCATATGTTAGATCACTAACAACAATTTTCGATTCTATGGGAAGTTCGTCTTTGAAATCAATGGCGTATTTCAGGCGAGAGAAGTTGACGTACTCGTCGGAAAGACCTTCAAAGTTGCATCCGATGGCCAGACACTCAATCATCTTCACAACCCACACGCCACAGTCGCCAGACCGTTTATTACGTGGTACGCCCTTAGTCACACACACAATCTTATATTCCACTGCGCTAATATGCGGTTGCATCTCCTTGGGTGAAAACTCCTTGATAATCTTCGGAATCATCACGGCATATGGTCTAAAAAAAATGAAAACCATGAGAATGAACTCTATTACAAATGTAAATGTAACTCTACCAAACCGCATAATAACTCTACCAACACGCAGACTAACTCTACCAACCCCCAGACTAACTCGCCCAAACCGGTGATCCAACTCGACCTAACATAGGACTAACTCTAACATTCAGGTTATCCAACTCGACCTAACAGAGGACTAACTCTACCATACAGAGGACTAACTCTACCATTCAGGTTATCCAACTCGACCTAACAGAGGACTAACCCTACTATACTGAATTTGAGTAACTTACATGCATGACTCTGTCATTGCACCAGGGGAAGTGCAAGATGGGTCGGGATCGAAAAGGCGAATCTTTCTTTTGTTGAGATTAACTTCGAGGGTCACCCAGTGGATGTTTTGGAAATTATGAGGCATGTAGATGGTGTCCACGTCTCTCATCCACTACTTCCTAGTGGCACTGAATGTGGGTGCAGTGCCGTCGAATACATCTTTAAACCCACCAGGCCACACAAAAGTATCCTCCTTTCCCAAGTAATCCCTTTCGAACGTGTAGCACCAAAAACCACAAAACAGTGGTTCTATGAAAGCTAGCCGATTACTCTTGTATGGGCTTGGAGTTTGTAAGGATGTTTGCCGAAAAAGATTCATCCCGCAGCCAATATGCTGTAAAAACTTTACTGTATTAGTGCTCTAATAGGTACTGTATATGCCTACCTGTAAAGTTGAAGTCGGAATCTGCTAGTTTCAGAAAAATGCCTACGCAAGTGTTCTCTTTGATGTCTACGTATGCATCCTCACCAATACCATTGATCATATTACTCATGTTTTTTAGATTGCAGAAATGGTTGATGCTTCGATTCTTCATCACCTGTACACCGTGTGTGAGAAATTTCTTCGGGTACTTCTTGTTTGCCATATCTAAAGATGAAAGAAAACAAACGATAAGCATTATAAAACCCAACTCAACCAAACTACAACGCAACAATACATTCTTACAACCTAACTCTATTACACTACAAACCAACTCTACCTCTCTTAAATCTAACTCTATCACACGTCAGACTAACTCGACTACACTACAACCTAACTCTATTACACTACATACCAACTCTACCGCACACTACAACCTAACTCTATTACACTACATACCAACTCTACCGCACACTACAACCTAACTCTATTACACTACATACCAACTCTACCACACGAAATCCAACTATACCGCATACTACAACCTAACTCTATTACACTATAAACCAACTCTACCTCTCTTAAATCTAACTCTATCACACGTCAGACTAACTCGACTACACTACAAGCTAACTCTACTACACTATAGTCCAACTATGCCCCCTACGACCTAACTCTACCCAACATCATACTAACTGTATTACACGTATCATATCGCTTCTTCACCCTTACACTCACAACTAATTACGAACTATATCACATTGGCTCAGACTGGGGAAGAAATCTACTAGACATAGAATAAGTTGGTGAAGAACAAAAACCCAAATGTCGCAAAATTGAAAAATCGAAATCTCGTAAAATCCAGAAACCCAATGTCAACGTCAACCCTAAACCCAAATACCCTTACGAAAAAGAAGAAAAAGCAGAAGAGGAGCAGAGTATAAAGAAAAGAAGAAACTTACCGACAATGAAGACGACGAGTACGAAGAACAAGATGAAGAAGAAGACAACGAGTATGAAATACAGCGAAGAACACATTGAGTAAGACGAGGAAGAAACAAAATCAAGAGAAGTTAACGACGACGGTTTACACTATAGGTTTCTTTCTTTTTCGGGTATGAAACTAATCTAAGAAGAAGAAGAAAATAGAAGAAGACATCAGTTTTTTGTTTCAAGGGTGTAACCGTAATTACACCCTTGACGCTTTCTTTTTTTTGACAAAAACTATTCTAGTAATTACACTATAATTTTGCTCTATTTGAACAATTCTTTCTTATAATTTTGGGTTATTGTTGTTTTAACTGAAATTTGGGTAGGTAACGAGAAGATTTTTATATTTAGGTAACTTCTTTATATTTAGGTAACTAACATAACCTATATTGTAGCTTTCTGTTCATTTTTTCTTTTTTTCAACATTGGGTCACAAATGGCCGGTCCATTAGCCAAATTTTTATAAATGCAAGCGGCGGGACTCGATCTCAGAATGTGTAAATGCGCATGTCTCTTGTGGACTTACCACCTGCAAGTAAGGTAAATGCCACTTACGTTCATTTTTTCATTTAAAAATGTCTTATACAACATTCTCATTATTTGTTTTTTGGTTAATGACCACCGCCATGCTTTCTCATTTTAATTTTGGTGTGATAGTCTCGTCTCTACATATTTGAATTTTTACATTGATTCCATTTTTCCTGCTAAGTATAAAGTTAACAATCAATAGTTATGATATCATCTAGAACGTATTGTTATTATTTAAGTCCTTGGTTTCATAAGTAACAGATTTATTTTCCTAGCAGGCACATAGTCTTTTTATTTTCATTTTTATTATCAGTCAATTATAATCTTATCGTTTTCTTTTAACGTTTATTTTTCAATCTTTGTAATTTTATGTATCCCTTATCCTTATGTTTTGTCATTTATAATATAATTCTTAGATGCTAAACAAAAAGCTCCCAGAATTTTAGCTATCACAAATTCTTCGTTTTTCATGGGTGTTATATGTTATATATACTCTTATTATTTTGCTATTTATGTTTTGTCATAATAATATATTTTTAAATGCTAAATAAAAATCTCCCTTGCCAAAAAAAAAAAAAAAATCTCCCAGAATCTTATCAGCTACAAGTTCTTCTAATTTTTTTTGTCCGTTAACTATAATCTTATCGCTTTCCTATAATGTTCATATTTCTCTTCTATGTATCTCGTAATTCTCCCGATCCCTTATACGTTAACATGTGTTTTAGATGATACCATAACTTATCATTGATAACACTATACTTAACCAAAACAAATGAAATTAACTTAAGAGTCAAAATATGTAAAGATGACATCAATTTCAAATGACACAACCTCTTTTCTGTTAATGGTTAACTCTTGGCTTGTGTGTTAACATATAGTCTCAACCATAACCGTTAGAGAGTGTTGCAAAATATAAGAACAAAAATGCAATTTGTATTTGTTAACTGATGAGTACATGTTAAATTTAAATAGAAAGACTGTTCATAAATAGGGTGCATGGTAAATACGACCTAAATCTGATTGTGAATAATGTAAAAAAATGTTGAATGCACACAAACTCTTTTGACATCTACGGGAAACCAAAACATTTATTGCTCCATTAATGAGATTGATTTTGGCTTAAATGAGGGAGTTAGTCAAAGTTATTTATCGACTCTCGTGGATAAAAAATACTCCGTACAGACAAAAGTTAACAAATTGGTGGTGGGGTGTTGTTTCTCCATTTATTTATCTCGTTGGTTCATTTTTTTGTTGGACAAACCCTTGTTTTTTATATATAATTTGTTAAAATAAATTGACAAAGTTTTATAATGTTACCAAAAAAGCATAACGAAAACTAGATTTGTAAATATAATGTCTTGAACCAAACTAAGAAAAAAAACAAAAATCTATCTAACCGATAGGTTTGATTCTGACATTTAAAGATAAAGAGCAAAAAAAAAGAAAAACTATAACAGTTGAATGAGAAAAAAAAGGACATTAAGCAATAGAAGAGAAGAGAGGAAGGAATAATCGGCGTTGGGCCAGAAGACTCGCGTGCTTAGAGGTGGACTGAGTTTCGTGAAGCCTATCAAATCGGAGGAATCACCATGGAAGCTCCGCTCCACGTGTAAACCCTTCTTTCTTTCTTTCTTAATAAAACCCATTCATTATACTTTATTACCTCAGTGAAGACGCACCCAAATCACAATCAGACAAAACCCTTTCTTTCTTTCTTTCCGGTGATTTCGTGATCAATTTTGGTTTTTCAATTGAGAGATCATTCTGGGTTGCCAATCAGGGATTCGAGAGAGAGGAAAGTTTTGTTTTTTTTTTTTGAAATCGGAGCTGAGAGTTTTCAGGCGATACAAAATGGACGGCGAAGGGATCTCAGACGGTTTATCAGCTGAGCGGAAAGTGGAAATCATAGTGAGGAAGAATGGGAGAAAAGATGAGGTGATTATCAGTTAAACACTCAATTCCTACTTTGATTAGTTTTTGAATCCCTCTTAATTTGTCTTCTGCATGTTTGATTTTATTTTTAGCTCGTATGGTAATGTTTTGTATGTGTCAAATTCCATGACTCTCTCTGTCTCTCTGTCTGATTGCATGTAATGCTTAGCTTTTAGTGAAAGATGGCACATGATCTAAGCTTTGTTATGAAGTTACAAATTTTACTCCTTTGCTTGGTACTTGTAGTACCGTGGCTTTGGAAAAGTAAGCTCTCTCCAATTATGATTATTTTGGAGAGTTATACTTTTCTAAAGTCGTCTTGAGTTTGTGATGATTTGTCTCTCAGTTCGTCTCCTGTCAAAAGGAGCTTTTTACTCTGCTGGAATGGTCAGAGTAATAGATTTTGTAATAGAATAGGATTTGGATTAGATTGTGAATGTAAAGTTCATAAGCATAGGAGAGCTGAGAGCTATTTTGTTGTTTATATGTTGGAATGTGTTCTTTGTTGTCTGCGATCCCTCAGGTTTTTGACATTTTCCACTTGTATTAAAATGAAAAAGTCTTTTTGTTTAAGTGATACAGGTTATAGTCGAGAAATTTGCAGCTGAAGGCTTACCTAAAGGATGGATAAAGAAGCTAGTAATAACAAACAGAAGAGGCCGTAAAGTTAGGAGAGATCCGGTTCGTACTCACTACTATTGTTCATTGATCTCAAAAGAACATTGTTTTGTCTTTTGAAAAATTTCTCCTACACTTGCATGTTCAATTCGTGTAAGAATTGCTTATGTGTCTTTTACAGTTCTTCATTGACCCAAAAGGTGGTTATATCTTTCAATCTTTTAAAGCTGCATCACGTTATGTTGAGACTGGTAATGTTGGAATTTATGCACGTAAATTGAAGGAAGGCGATATCGAAGATGATGGTTCCAGAACTGGAACGCTCGCTGTGAGTTTGGTTCTCCTTTTTGTTTTTGTTAGTTTGATTGGAAGCTCATAGCTGAATGGCTGATATTAACTTCTCTCTGTTTGATTCTAGTTACCTCTGGAGCCTGGGGGAAAGAGACCTGCAGGTAATTTATTGGAAAAGAAGAAAAGGAAAAATGTTCATGTTAGTAAACGGAGATATTTATCTTCTTCTAAGAAACAGTCTGGGAATTGCAAGTACAAATTGTTTTTGGGTTCTGATTTTGCTAGGCTTTAAACATACCTATGCAGTGAACAACATTAAATGTCAACATTCACTGACATATGCAGGTAAGACTTCCATCTTGAGCAGTGTAACCTCAAAAGCTCTCAAGGATTCGGGGAAGAAGGAACAGGCGAAAGATCCTATCCAAAAGCAGGCCATGGCAAAGCGAATCACGAGGAGCCAAGCTAAGGCCTGTAAGAATGAGGATGACGCAGATGAAAAAACAAAAAAACTGTCTTCATTAGTTACAAAATCAGAAGACGGTAAGTAGATACCTGACAGTTTTCTATCCACGTGCTGGCTGAGATAACAAAAGGAGATGAGTCCAGAATTTTGAATGTTGTTTTGTAGATTCTGTTAAATCCAGACAGAGAAATTCAAGTTCACAAGCTCCAGAGAAGGAATCAGTTATGAAGGAGGCAGAGGTGCAAAAGTCTACTGAAAAACGGATAATGAGGAGTAAAGCGAAAGTGAAGACAAATGAGCTAAGTATTAGTGTAGTCCGGAGAGCGTCAAAAAGATTAGCTGGCATTGAGATTGAACCGATGCTTGAACTGAAGACAAGAACCAAAGCTCAACGAATAGCACCTCCCAATGATGGCAGAGCTGGAAAGTGTAAGCAGCTTGTGAATCCAGTTGCTACCAGCAGATTGAAAATGACAGATATACCCATCAATAAGGACGTAGCTAAAAGCGATAATGAACATTCGTCGCCAAATAAAGCAGTGGGAACACCTGTATTGATATCTGAGGAGGAACCGAATCCAGTTTTTCATCTTGATAGTTTCAAGCAGAAGGAAGAAATGTCACCAGTGTCACCATTATCTTGCCAAACTTCTGTAACAAAGTGTGTGAAGACTGCAACATCCAAAAGGTTTGGGCAGTCGAGGCCAAAGACTATGAGCAGTGTGAAAGTGATCGAAAACTCATATTCGGGATCATCAAATAAAGGCAAGCATCCTCATTTTTTTGATAGTGGTAATGCCATTCAAAACAAAAAAATATCAGGCAATGAGTTATCCCAATCGACTGTTGTTAGAGGTGCATGCTCAGAAGTGATGGAGAAGAATACCAACGGCCTCTCCTCCACATTCGACTCTACTCTAGCAGATCTTTGGAAAGATCCTTGCATCGCCTTTGCTATCGAAACTCTGACAGGAGAATCACTGCGTCTTCCAAGCACTGCAGCAATCTCTTTTGATCCCGAGAACAATCACACCAAGCAGAAAGGAGTATCCTTTTTCCCAGAGACGCCCAGAAATGTTAACTCAAGCTCTGAAAACCCCGGATTTACTACTGCATCCTCAGTTGAAGATATCTGGAAAGACCCGTGTATAGACTTTGCTATAAAAACCCTGACGGGTGCAATCCCAGTCAAGTTAGATGAACAAGGTGCGAAATCAAAGTCCGAGGGGATAAAGATGGGTACAAACAGCAATGCAAGAAGCAGGAAGAAGGCAAAGCAACTGTGATTATTTGGTTCAGCAATTTAACATGAAGAACAAGACTGTTGGTAACTCTGCAGATCTAACGTTTACACAGTCTTAGATAACAACAAGAGAATAAAACTCAGTACTTTTAGGGTATTTTTCTATCAGGATTTTCTTTGATAATGCCATGGATGATATTGTAAGATCCATGTGCAAAATGCCTAAGCTTTTTTCCTTTATGGTCCATGTTCTGTAAATACATATGTAAACTCCTAATATCAACCAGACATCTTTTCTCTTATGTAACAATGGATTGCTTCTTTGAATCTTGTTAAAGACAGCATTTTTTCATTCAAGTTTGTAGCAAAGTTGAGCATTTGTGAGTACTACGATCAAATTTAAGCAGAAGATAGTGACGTCATCACGAACGAAAAAAGCCCGCGAAAGATCTTCATTATTTTCCGCCAAAATTCATATAAAGTGATGAATAGAAAAAGAAGAAGAGCGGAGAAGAAGAAGAGGAAGATGGAGATTCGAGTGAAGTGTGGATGTGGAGAAGAAGAGTGTAGCGAGTGGGCGATTGTAGAACTTCAAGGCGTCGTCGAGATTCAATCTTCATTCGTGGGCTCTATTCAGAATCTCGAGATCGGTCGTCTCTGCCACTCAAATTCCTCCCAGGTTTTTTTTTGCGTTCTGTTTAAAATTCAGTTCTTACTAGCCGGAACTCGAAATTGAGGATCTCGTAGAACAGTTTATGATTTGTAGTTGAACTGGGATAGGGAACGTACACGTTCACGGTAGGTTACCATGAACTCATAGGTGCTAAGGTCACTCTGAAGAAACCATTACTGGTTTTGAAGAAGCTTCAATTCGATGAATCATCAGGGAAAACAAAGGAACTTGAAGTTGTTGGGATTATACGAACAAAAATCTTGTTTAAGAGCAGACCTAAGCCTCTAATTTCCGGTAACAACCTTTCTTTTTTCTTCTTCATTGCTTTCTGCAACTTCTGGTCTTATCATTCTGAGTTACTTCTTCTTCTTCTTCTTCTTCTACTTCATTGTTTCAGGAACAAACTGAAACATTTCGATTGCTTCAGATATTCTGTTTGTTTCTTGTCTTGTAAAAGCTACAGAAAAGTGAAAACTTTGTGGTTTTTGTTCTTTTCTTCAATAAGATATATTACATCATTGGTTTGCAGCACAAGGGTGCTAAAATGCAATCATAACTTCAAAATCTCAATTGAATTATAACAGTATTAAGGATTTAATAGCAGCAATACAGTAGCTTACTACTCCTACTCATCATGTGATCTGATGCTAGCCTAAAACTATGCAACTGTTCTGGTCCGTTTGTTTTATCTACAAATGTTTCCCAGGGAAGAAACAGTTGGATTGAGAGTTGAGTTTATGAGTCCTTTTTCGTGTCTAAGAATTTGGCACAGGCGCATACCCTGCACGAGCTTTTAATGTTTCAGTTCTTTTGCTTCTCTCCATCACCCCGACCAGCCACTCTATACTTTCCTTGATTCCTCGCCTGCCCAACAATATAATACTTCTAATCTTTGCTGCTTTAAAATGTTTCTAGTGGGCTATATGAAGATTCACAATTTTTAGCTAAAGTTAGATTTTTCTTTTACCCATCATATCCAGAAACTGCTTCAAACATGTACACCCTTTCATCCAATTTCTTTAGATCAAGGTATCCGTCAAGTTCCTCAGCTGATACCGCATTTGTGAGATCCTGCTCATTGAGTTACAAATTCAAGACTAATCAGCAACATATTTTTTTCGATAGAATTTAATTGCAAATGTAACATCCTACTTGCTTGTTTGCCAAAATCAAAAGAGGGGCTCCTTGCAATTCCTCATGCCGCAGGGCTTTTTCTGGAGAAAGGCAATTTATACTTTTGCTTTAGCTTCAAAATGCTGTGTTTAGAGTCAACTTGTGAGCACATACTTACCTAGAGCAGATTTGGAATCTTCAAAACGAGATGGACAAGCAGCATCAATCAAATATATCAACGCATGTGCTTCTTCATAATACTTCTCCCAAATTGATCGCAAACCAGGCTGCCATAATGGGGAAAAGACAGTTATTTGACTAAAAAGGCTGATCTTTTTCACATCCAGGGTATGTAAATTATAACAAACAATAGTTTTCAAAAGAATGGCTCAAATGAATAAGCTTCGAGAAAGAGACTAGTAGAGCACACAGGAATATGATAACTAGGAACACAGAGAATTAGCTATGACCTAAAGAATTTTCTACTTACCTGACCTCCCAGGTCCCAAAACACAATTTTAGCATTAGAGACTTCAATACGACCAATATTTAGGCCAACAGTAGGAACAATTCGATCATGAGGAAGACCTTCTGAGATTGAGTATATCGTCTTCAATTTCTCCAAAAACGTCTAAGACATTGAAGTATGGGCAAGTTCATTAGAGGTGAAATTCAGGCTGGCTGATGTTACAAATGGAAGCAAGATAACACAAAGGATAAAAGGAAAACATACCGTTTTCCCAGCTTTGTCAATACCAAGAATGAGCACATGGAACTCAGTCTTGCTGAACATGTAACTCCACAATCCAGCCATAAGAGAAAACATCACTGCCACCTGCTTTCTCCCGGCTTCAGCTTGTCTAATTACGTTGATCTTCCCCTTAACTTTCACATGAACAAAAATAAGAGCAGAGACTATCATCACCATCATTCTTGAACAGAGTAGAAACAAAACTTGACTTCCATATCATAATTTCAGTAAGACTGAAACACGTAACTTGAAATCACAAGACTCCATTCTGAGACACACCCGGATCCAATTCGGAGAACCAACAATGCAATTTCATATATTTTCAAGTCCTAATAATCCTCTTCTAAGCGCAAGTGTAAAAATTGTTCAAATGCATTTATACGTTGCACAAATGTTACGAATCCAATATACTAATCAAACATCAAACCAACAAAATATGAAACAACTTTCAATCAAAGGGTCCCAATTTCCAACATTATAGCAAGCAAAAAAAGTAGATCTTGGAATGCTAATGGATCAATCACTAATAGCAAATTTCCGTGGATTAGGAAACAAGAGAAGAAGATTTTAAAATCCTTACAGTTTCTGAAGATCTCGAGAAGGGACTAAGAAAGATCGAACGTCGTTTTTTGCACTCAACTGATGGTTCCTTTCCTTCGATTCGATCGTCCCTTCCGTGAAAAAAACTTCGAAACTTGAAATCCCAAAACTACCCTCACTCTGTCTACTCTTCACGCGCTTGATCACGCAGACGAAAATCGAACGGGTTTGTAATATTCGACGTGGCGAAATCTAAATGCTACTATGCAAAAAGTCAATCAAACGGACGGCTTCTGTTGCATCTCTTTATTGACCGCCGTATCTAATCGTATCTCGGGACGGTGAAGAACACAATAGGTCGAAAAACAAAACTCGCGATCGAAATAGTTGCTGGAATTTGAAGATGAGCGATCCAAAGAGGTAACTTGAATATATTGATTCGATGATTCTCTCTTACTTCGAGGTTTTGGTAATGATGACTATAATTCGGTCTGGGTAGAGCCAAACATAGGCTTAGGGTTTGTTAACAGTATCTTACGGGATATGTTGTTGTGGTTTGTCATGGAGTTTCGAACTGTTAATCGGGGCGAAGATTGAGGAACATGATAAGCTTCTTATACCAATTGGTCTTTTGAGTCGAAACATTCTGATTACTCCGCAGATTTGATAATTTGGGGAATGTTTGCTTTATAATTTATTCGGATACTTTAGCTCATTGGTTCTGATTGAGGTAGATACTGGTTACTCATTGAATTGCTTCTGTCCTTTAATTATGTAGTAGATTCTATAATTCTGCTTCATAATTATGCATCAAGTGAAGTGAGCTGCCTTATTGGTTTGAAGGTTTATGTTTGGAGTTGTCACGTATACAGTTGTGTACATTTATTTGGAAAGTTAGCAGATTGGATTGGTTTATTCTTTCTGGATTAGCCTGAATTCTGTTTCTCCTTGTCAGAATTTTTCTTCACTTGTTTCTCCATAGTTTTGTCTATTAGACTTGAGCTTGCGCTTGCTATTTTCATCAGAACGGTAACTAGCATATCTTTAAATAAGATCATTTTTGCAGCCAATGGGCTGTGTTACATTTTGTGGAAGCCTTTTTTGGCGGTTTTTTATGAAGGGAGCGTAAAACAGATTTTTCTTTACTACTACCCCATTGAAAAGGAAATGGAAGAGGGTCTTATTATGTTTATGTTCATGGATTTTCATATTCCAGCAGAATTGGTAACTGTAAGATTCTGGAAACTTATTGCCTTAATAAATTAAGGCTCAGATGTAGGGAAGAAGAGATAACACTTTTTATAATGTAGTATAGTCTTTCATGGGATTACTCTCGTTTGTGCAACATTAAGGATGTTCATTATTTTATGGCAGGGGGCGTGTACAATGGGATGAAGCTAATATAGTGGAGATCGAATCTAACAAACCTGTTAGGCAGAAGATTACTGAGCCAAAGACACCATACCACCCGATGATTGATGATGATGGTTTGTCTATTTCTCTTAGTTTTTTTCTCGTATTTGCATGGAACTTATGATACACGTTTATATGCTTACTACAATTTTTCCTATATATTAGTTGATACATACCTTTCATAATCTAAACATATAGAAAAATTAGAATGTATGCAGACATAAATGTAAACCGTGTTCCTACTATTGGGTTGGTTGATATGAAAATTTGTATGTAAGATTAAGTTGAATTAGCTCTAATCTTTATAATCTTTATTGGGTTGGTGTTTCCTGATTGGCTTTTCCAGGTTCGCTGTCTCCTAGAGGAAGAACATTTGATGAATGCGTTGATGATATGCAACGTGCTGAAGAACTGAAAAACGTTCTGAATGATGAATCTGCTTCTTCCAGTAGAAGAAATTCTAGCCAGGGGTCTGATGGTGGTGGCTGGAGCTCGTCTGATGAAGAAGCAGATCCAATGGATCAAGATGAAGAAGGTCCTCTTCAGAATTCAAACATCCATATATGGGTTCTTCTATTATGTCATATCTTTAAATGTTTCTAATTTTGTTCAAAACACAGGTTCCGGAAGTGGGAAAGATGCACGTTTCAATGAACATAGAAGAGTGCATTATGATGAGTTTCGGAAGGTGAAGGAACTGAGATCCTCAGGGTCCTTCTATGAAGAAGAAGAGGAAGAAGAAGAGGAGAATGGTGCAAAAAGCAGTAAATCAGAGTTAACAACAACCTCACAACACACTAAAGGCGTTACCAAAGAGTTAGATGCAGCCACAACAGTATCGGGGAAATCATCTTCTTCATCGCCTGACTTAATGTGAACCTCTCTCTGTTCATTAAATATGCTTACCATGGTTTACGATCTCAACTTACTTTGGTTGCTTTAACTATTTGATCCTTCCTGAAAAGAAAGTAGAAAAAAAAACCATCGATACCTCTGAAATTGTTTTTATAGCATACAATTTCTTACAATCACTCTTGTTCTCCAATATTTTTACATTTATCTATTTGGTTTGTTTAGCCAAAAAAAATTATATTTGGTTTTTTATAGCAACAATGGAAAAAAATAAAGAAACCGACAGGATGGTGTAAAATGTGGTCCAAGTAGCATGAAGATTACAAATATACATAAAAATCCAATTGATTAACACATCAATGGCGACTGAGAAATCTCAAGAAAATGACGAATTTATCCTCTCAAATCGCAATCAAATATCAACCGTTTTCACCAATCCAGCCTCGCCATATCCACCACCACTCGATCTTCTCGTAACGCACCTAGCTGAAATCTCCTTTCGCCGTAACAACTCTCAAATCTTCCTCTATGGAGTCGGACGCGAAGGTCTCATGCTCAAAGCCTTCGCGATGCGTCTCTTCCACCTTGGTCTCTCCAGTCATTTAGTCTTCGACATGACTACACCTCCAATCTCATCTTCCGATCTCCTCATAGCTTCTGCTGGTCCTGGAGGATTCTCCACATGCGATTTACTCCGTAGCTAAATCGAACGGTGCTATTAAGATAGGATCGGTTTAGTCTAATGTTAACCGATGATCTATTGATCTATTTTCCCGGTTATGTCTTATCTCTTTTGGTTCACTCTATCGATTCCTTCTTCTTCTTTGTATAAATGGTTGTAACAAACTTTGTTTTCATTAATAATTGAATAAGAAAGCTTTGTTGATTCGGTAAAACTTTCTCTCCTCTAACATGCTATTAGATGCTATTAGAGCCGTTGAAGACCACTTCGACGATCAAGATCATTTCTCATCCTTTCTTCTTTTGATCGTATTTTGCTTTTCCGACGATATTCGTCTTCTTTATCCTCAGTTGTTCCACTGATCTCTTATCTTCATTTCCAGTCATTCTGCTGAAATTTTCACTTCACCACAAATCAAGCTTCCTGCTAAGCGAAAAACTAAACGCGTGGTTGCTGGTCAAAGATTCGCAACAAGAAAACAGATTCACTCATCGTTTTTGGAGAATCCGGAGCTGAATCAAGCTCCCACAATCAACGCCTCACCTATCAGACTTACGACATCCGTCAACAATCCTGTTCCTAATCCAGATCACTCTTCAATTTTGATTCTCGATGAAGCAATCACGACATCAACGACTCCAAACAAGTTCGAGTTCAACGGAATCCAGTATTCTCCTTACTTTTTGACAAGCGCCGATAATCCAAATTCCTCAATAATCTCTGAAATTCTTGATGAAACAAATTACATTACATGGAACATCGCGATTTCAATTGCTTTAGAAACTAAGAACAAACTTGGATTTGTGGATGGATCGTTACTTAGACCCGATGAAAATCATCCTCACTATAAAATATGGTCGTAATGTAATAGCATGGTCAAATCTTGGATTTTGAATTCGGTATCTAAAGAAATCTATAGTAGCATTCTTAGACTTTGCGATTCCGCTGACATTTGGAAAGACTTGATGTCAAGATTTCATGTTACCAACCTCCCTAGATCCTACCAAATATCTCAGCAGATATGGTCCCTTCAACAAGGAGGCATGGATCTTTCAACTTACTTCACAAAACTGAAGACGTTCTGGGATGATTTTGATGGAACAGTCTGCCTAAAGACATGCAACAACGGTGATTGCTGCAAGACCATTCAAGCTAAGCAAGAACGTTCAAAAGTCATCAAATTCCATGCGGGTCTCAATGATTCCTACTCCAACATCAGAAGTCAGATCATCATGAAAAAGATGATCCCAGTCCTATCTGAAGTCTACAATTTGCTTGATCAAGACCACAATCAAAGAAATATTCAACATGTTCAAAATGCTTCAGTGTTTAACATCTCTGAGACTATTCCAGCTTCTTCTGTCAACGTGAATGCTTCTTATGTGAATCAGAAGTCTTCTCAAAGGCCAGTTTGTTCTCATAGTGGCTATACAGGTCACACAGTTGAAAAATGCTATAAGCTGCATGGGTACCCTCCTGGTTTTAAACACAAGACTAAAGACACAACCACGAAGCCGACAATTTCACAAGTGAGCATCTCAGAGCAGAACAAGGTTGATCCTTCTGCGACAGGTCTACTGCAAAACTTGTCTAATGAGCAGATTGCAGGGGTTATTGCCTACTTCCATTTTCACATGCTTGCTTCTATGACAGTCTCTTTGCTTTCTTCTTCAGGAGGTACAATCACAACATCTCAACTCGAATACTCTTCACCTTATTGGAATGTTACAATCTACAAAGACTAGTATATCCACTCAGTCTTGGATCATTGACAGTGGTGCAAGTCACAATGTTGCTTATGACAAGAGTTTTTTCTCTAACATGAATATCTTTGTGGACAAACGTGTGACTTTACCAACACGTGTTGACATTAAAATTGCGGGTATTGGTGACATTCGTACCAATGACATCCTTCTTCTCTGAAATGTTCTTTTTATACCAGAATTTCATCTAAATCTCATGAGTGTTAGTCAACTTACTCATGATCTCAAATGTAGGTTTATATTTGACAATTCTTCTTGCTTGATTCATGATCCTATCAAGGGGCTGATGATTGGACATTCTAAAAGGATTTTCAATCTCTACATGCTTTATTGCAATTTGGCTCACAACAAACCAGATTCTAATTCTTTTTCTCTTAATGTTGTTGCTGATTTTTCTCTTTGGCACAATAGACGAGGACATCTTCCTTTGTCTAAAATTGAATCTATCTCAAAAACTTTTGGCATTAAACAGAAGCTTAACTCTAGTTTTCACTGCTCAATTTTTCCTATAGCTAAACAAAAACATTTGCCATATGTTTCACATAATAGTTTTTTGTTCTTCTACTTTTGATCTCTTACATATTGATGTTGGTCGAATAATTCAATTTTTAGATTAAGTGACACAAGTAGTTAAAGTCAGTTATTTATCAAAAGTCACAAATTAAAGAGACACAACTCTTCGGGTGTTTGTACCCTTATGTCTCTTTAAATATGTTGTCTTGTTCTGTAATGTGTGTGTTGTTGTTCGTAATAACAATACAAAGTTTGTGTGTTTATCAAAGAGAGTTTGTCATCATAAGGATCACAACAAAAATGATTGTGATACTTCTACTCTGTTATTAAGAAAACTCTGTTTTCTCAACATGATATCAGAGCTATACTGATCAACGGACCAAGTAAAGCACAAATAAAATGACTGAACTAACAACGCAACAGACTATTCCTATCTTTGACGGAGAAAAGTACGATATCTGGCAAATCAAAATGAAGACTATTTTCAAAACAGAAAACTGTGGGACGTGGTGGAGAATGGAGTATCAACGAATCCGGTAGAGGAGGAGCAAACTCCAGAAAATCAGCGATTGAAAACTCTAAGGGAGGAAGAATTATCAAAAGATCTTACAGCCTTGTAAATTTTGCAAACATCTGTAACAGATAAAATCTTCTCACCTATTGCCCCATCCACGACTTCAAAGGAGGCATGGGACGCCTTAAAATCTGAGTTTCAAGGATCTGCGCAAGTACGTTCCATAAATTTGCAGTCACTACGAAGAGAGTACGAAAATCTGAGAATGAATGAAGGTGATAACATCAATATATTCACCGACAAGTTGATAGACTTTGGAAACCTACTAAGGGTTCATGGAGACGAAAAATTCGACTATCATCTTGTTCAGAAAATACTCATCTCTCTTCCAGAGAGATTTGATAGTATCGTTGCAGTTATAGATCAAACCAAGAACTTGACAGAATTATCAGTGACAGAGTTAATCAGTACTCTTAAAGCACATGAAAGACGAGTGATCTCTCGAAACAAAAATGTTATTGAAGGAGCCTTTCAAGTTAGATCACGAGGAGGAAATCTTGGTGTGACTGAGATTGACAATCACAAGGGAAAGAAGTGGTGTCAAATTTGCAAGAAGGACAATCACACCGAATTGGAATGCTGGAAAGAGTCGAAGAAAGACAATGGCAGAAATCTGAAAGCAACAGGAAGTGCTACAATTGCAACAAAGTTGGACATTATGCGAGAGAATGTCGATCGAAGAAGTTTGAGAAAGCACATGTGAGTCTCGAAGATGAAGACTCAAAAGATCACATGTTGTTTAGTGCAACAGAGGAAACTCCAAAAGAAATGAAAGAAGACGTATGGCTTATTGACAGTGGATGCACAAATCACATGGCAAAAGAAGCTAAGTACTTCACAAGACTTGACACGAGAATTAATGTTGCAATAAAGGTTGTAAATGGAACAATTGTCATGACGAAGCACAAGAGTTTTCCAATCTCATGGAACTCAACACAAGAAAAAGCCCTGATCAGTCATGAAGTAAAAGAAAATGAGCTGTGGCACAGAAGGCTCGGTCATGCCAATAACTCAAGGTTAGAGAAATTGCAGAAGAAACATATGTAATTGGATTACCAAAGTTTCAAGTAAAGAAAGAGACGTGTGAATCTTGTAATCTTGGAAAACAAGCAAGAGCATCATTTCCAAAAGAATCTCAAACAAAGACAAAAGAGAAACTAGAGATAGTTCACATGGATGTTTGTGGACCAATGCAAACTCTTTCACTTGATGAGAGTCGGTACTTTCTACTGTTTTTAGATGATTATACTCACATGTGTTGGGTATACTTTATCAAAAACAAGTTTGCAGTATTCTCATCATTTAAGAAGTTCAAGGCTATGGTGGAAACACAATCAAGTTGCAAAATAAAGAAGCTTCGCTCAGATGGTGGTGGTGAATTCACGTCAAATGATATTAACAAATTCTGTCAACAATTTGGGATTGAGAAGCAACTAATGGTGCCGTATTCTCCTCAAAAAAATGGCGCTGCGGAAAGAAAGAATCGATCACTTGTGGAAATGGCACGAACCTTGATCGCTGATCAAAAACTATCGCAAAAACTATGGGCTGAAGCGGTTTACACATCTACATATATACAAAATCGGTTACCAACGAAGGCAATTGAGGATGATAAAACACCATTTGAAAAATGGAGTGGCCATAAACCGAATATCGGTCACTTGAAGGTGTTTGGAAGTTTGTGTTTCGTTCATGTGCCAAAAGAAAGAAGAAGAAAGTTGGATGAGAAAGCCAAAAGAGGGATTTTCATTGGTTACAGTAACCAATCAAAAGGATATCATGTACTCTGTTTGGAAAATGAAAAAGTGGAGATATCAAGGGACATGATTTTTGAAGAAGGTAAGAGATGGTATTGGGAAAGAGGAGAAGAAGTCAAGAGAAATGTTCTCTTATCAATAACTACTCCTCACGTTCAAGAAGATCAAATTCAAGAAATCTCCACCCCTATTCATACTCAACCTAACATCTTTGATCAAGAGGAAGAAGGAGAATCATCAGACCCACCAAGGAAGTACAAATCGATGAGGGAAATAATGCAAGTGGCACCCAGAGTTGAGTCTGACGAAACATCGCAGATAGTTGAAGCCTGCTTTCTTGTGTCTGAAGAACCACATACATATGATGATGCTTATGAGATCAAAGAATGGCGAGATGCCATGAAGGAGGAGATAAACATGATATAGAAGAACCAAACGCGGTTGCCTGTGAATAAGCCAAAGAATAAGAACATCATCAATGTAAAATGGATTTACCGCATCAAGACATATGCAAATGGAGATATAACCAAGTACAAAGCAAGGTTAGTCGCAAGAGGATTCTCACAAGAGTACGGGATTGACTATCTTGAAACTTTTGCTCCTGTTGTAAGACATGATACAATAAGAGTCATTCTTGCTCTCGCTACACAACGAAAGTGGAGGCTCTACCAAATGGATGTCAAGTCGACTTTTCTAAATGGAGAACTTGAAGAAGAGATTTATGTTTCTCAACCCCCTGGATATACAGTCCAAGGAGAAGAAGATAAAGTCCTGAAACTGAAGAAGGCACTTTATGGCTTAAAGCAAGCCCATAGGGCTTGGTATGGGAGAATCGAGTCTTACTTCCTTCAACATGATTTTTAGAGAAGTGACAATGATGCCACTTTATACGTAAGAAGAGAAATGAAGATATCCTGATCGTAAGTCTTTACGTAGACGACCTGGTAATCACCGATAATAACTCTCAACTCATTGAAGATTTCAAAAGAGATATGAAGATGGAGTTTGAGATGACAAATTTGGGTTTGTTAAATTATTTCCTTGGTATGGAGATAGCTCAGGATGATAATGGAGTTTTCTTGTCACAAGAGAAATATGCATGCAAACTTATCCAGAAGTTTGTTATGAAAGAGTGTAAGAGCGTAACCACTCCACTTACATCACAAAGCAAGAAAAACGTTGAAGATGATGAAGAATATGATGAACCGACAAAGTACCGAAGTATAGTTGGTGGTTTGCTTTATTTATGTGCATCAAGACCAGACATGATGTTTGGAAGTTCATATCTTTCACGTTACATGTCTAAGCCTCTTGCAAATCATTACCAAGAGGCACAAAGGGTTTTAAGGTACGTGAAAGGCACATCAAACTTTGGAGTTCAATTCACTAGTATCAACGATCTGGAGTTATGCGGTTACTCGGACAGTGATTGGGGTGGTTCAAATGAAGATAAAAAGAGTACATCTGGTTATGTGTTTACTCTTGGATCTGCGGTGTTTAGTTGGCATTCAAGTAAGCAAAAAACAGTGGCTCAATCGACCGCAGAAGAAAAATACATTGCAGTGTGTGCAGCAGTGAATCAAGCCATTTGGTTACAAAGACTTATAGGAGAAATTGGCTTTGATTCTCAAAGTGGTGTTCCAATCTACTGCGACAACAAATCAGCAATCGCAATTGGGAAAAATCCAGTGCAACATCGAAGGACAAAACATATTGAGATCAAATATCATTTTTTCGTGAAGCATAGAACAAGGGACTCATTCAACTCAAGTATTACAGAGGAGAAGTTCAAATTGCAGACATTCTCACCAAAGCATTGAACGGATCAAGATTTGATGAATTAAGAGAAGAGCTTGGAGTGGGACCAAAACTGAATTAAGGAGGAGTGTTGGTCGAATAATTCAGTTTTTAGATTAACACAAGTAGTTAAAGTCAGTTATTTATCAAAAGTCACAAAGTAAAGAGAAACAACTCTTCGGGTGTTTGTACCCTTATATCTCTTTAAATATGTTGTCTTGTTTTGTAAGAAACAATTTGCGTGTGTGTGTTGTTGTTCGTAATAACAATACAAAGTTTGTGTGTTTATCAAAGAGAGTTTGTCATCATAAGGATCACAAAAATAACTGATTGTGATACTTTTACTCTTTTATTAAGAAAACTCTGTTTTCTCAACAATTGACACTTGGTGTCCTTTTTCAGTGGAAACAAATGAAGGCTATCGCTTCTTCTTAACAATTGTAGACGATCACACTCGCATGACATGGACATACCTCATGAGGACGAAGAATGATGTGCTAAAGATACTCCCTGACTTCCTCAAAATGATTAAAACTCAATACAGTGCCAAAGTTAAAGGAGTTCGATCCGACAATACACCAGAACTGAAGTTCGTTGAGCTCTTTCAATCAAAAGGAATCATATCTTACCACTCATATCCCGAGACTCCCCAGAAAAACTCTATAGTAGAGCGAAAACACAAGCACATACTCAACGTAGCAAGATCACTAATGTTTCAAGCAAATATCCCTCTGTCTCATTGGGGAGATTGCATCATCACAACTATTTTTTAATAAACAGGATTCCCACTCCTCTACTTCAAAACAATTCCCCTTTTGAGATATTATCTGGAAAGCAGCCACCTTATGATATTTTTCGTGTTTTTGGTTGCGTATGTTACAACTCCACATCACTAAAGCAAAGAACAAAGTTTCAACCTCGATCAAAACCATGCGTGTTCTTAGGATATCCCCTAGGTTACAAAAGCTACAAGGTTATGGATTTGGAAACTAATGCAATGCACATATCCCGGAATGTAGTCTTCTTCGAGGACATTTTTCCCTTTAATGAAGAAAACTCCACAATATGTGAATTCTCTTCTCTGTTAGACATTGATGCAGAGGGTCTTGTTCCTGTTTATCTCCATTCTCATAGAGAGAACAATGACCATACGAAGAGTAATGATTCTGCATCTGCAGTCACTGAGGATGCTGATGTTACAAAACATACAACGACCACAAAAGAGGTTGTTACAGAAAGTGTAACAACCACATAAGATGCTGTTACAGAGAATGTAACAACCTCTCGTTCTTCTAGACATTCAAATCCTCCCCGACACTTACAGGATTATTACTGCAATCTCAGTGAGACCAATGTTCAATATCACTTAGCTACTTGTATGTCTTTTAATTATCTAAGTAAAGAGTATTCCGCTAGGAGAACCAGCTTCTTTCTCACAAGAAAATAAGTACGACGAATGACTCTTAGCAATGAATGAAGAACTCAAGTCTCTGGAAGATGCTGTCACTTAGGACATAATGCCTTTTCCACAAGACAAACGAGCCATTGGCTGCAAGTGGGTATACAAAACAAAGCTAAGAGCAGATGGAAGTCTAGAGCGTCACAAAGTCAAATTGGTCGCCAAAGGATATACTCAACAACCAGGAATCGATTGTGTTGACACTTTTTCTCATGTGGCCAAGATGACAACAGTGAAGACTCTCTTGTCTGTCGCAGCTGCCAAGAAGTGGAGCCTGCATCAATTGGACATCTCTAACGCTTTCCTTTATGGTGATCTCATAGAGGAGATTTTCATGTCTCTTCCACCAGGGTACACTCCAAAATCAGGTTCTGTTATACCCTCTAATGCAGTTTGCAAATTGAATAAATCTATTTACGGCCTTAAGCAAGCCTCTAGGCAATGGTTCTTAAAGTTTAGTGAAGTCCTTCTTGGAATAAATTTTAGAAAATCTCAATGTGATCATACACTCTTTGTCAGAAACATAGGAGGGGAATACATTGCCATTTTAGTATATGTAGATGATATTATTATTGCCTCTAACAATGATAATGCAGTTAATTCCCTCAAAACATTTTATAAAACTTCTTTAAGCTACCTGATCTTGGTTCTTTAAGGTATTTTTTAGGCTTAGAGATTGCAAGGTCTGTTGCTGGCATCTCCATCTGTAAACGGAAATACACTTTGGACTTACTAGAAGACACTGGTTTCTTAAGCTGTAAACCTGGAGTATACCATTGGATCCGAGTCTAAAGCTCAAACTTGATAGTGATGAGAGCCTCCAACATGATCCACTAGAGTACTTAAGACTTGTGGGATTTCTTATGTACCTCACCATAACCCGACTAGAAATCACTTTTGCCGTCAACAAACTGTGTCAGTTTTGTTATGCTACAAAACAATCTCATCATCAAGTTGCTTACAATGTCCTAGATACTTGAAGAACTCCATTAGGCTCGGTTTACTTTATCCAACAGACAATGACCTTGTACTAAAAGCTTTCACCGATGTAGACTAGGCCTCATGTTCAGACACGAGAATATTAACCTCGGGCTACTGCATGTTCCTTGATTATTTTCTCATCTCCTGGAAATCCAAGAAGCAAGAGACAGTGTCTCTATCCTCGACAGAAGCAGAATACATGGCAATGTGCTACGGAGTGAATGAAGTCTCTTGGCTCGTCAATCTTCTCAAGGAATTTGAAGCTCCTCAACACAATTCGGTCCCTTTCTACTGTCACTCAACTGTAACAATCCATATTGCAAACAATGTCATCTTCCATGAGAGGACTAAGCACGTGGAATTAGACTGTCATAGGGTAAGGGAAGTAGTCACCAATGGCCTAATAAAGACCCTTCACGTTCGCTCCAACAATCAGATAGCTCATTCCTTCACCGAAGCTCTTCCTCCTGGTCTCTTTAATGATCTAAGAAGCAAGATATCATTGATTTCAATCACAATGCCATCTTGAGGAAGGGTATTAAGATATGATCATTTTAGTCTAATGTTATGTCTTTTATCTCTTTCGGTTTACTCTATCGATTCCTTCTTCTTCTTTGTATAAATGGTTGTAACAAACTTTGTTTTTCATTAAAGATTGAATAAGAAAGCTTTGTTGATTCTGTAAAACCTTCTCTTGTCTAACAAGTGCTAAGGTTGTTCTCCTCACTGCTCAGCCAGAGACAGTTCTTGTGTAAAATACGCGACGAATGTATGTTATGTATCTGCTCAGACTATGGCGAGTGACGACGGAGGAGATGAGGCGGAGATTGGAGAGAGAAGGTAGTTGCCGATGGGGAGTGTATACAAAGGAGCTTTGTTGGAATTATTTGAAATGGTCATTTACAAGTTAAGTGAGGTTTTCAGTGAAGCTCCTGAGTACGTAGGAAATTTACTCTTTTAGCAAAAAAGAAAAGAAAAAAAGAAAAAAATCCAGGTAATATATATCATACTAGATTAAGATCCGTAGTGTGTTTTGTGAAAATGATTGTGGAGCTAGTTTCAAAAATGACCTAACTTGTGAAGTTAAATGTAAATTTGACATTCTTTTTTTTCTTCCTATTTTATCCTTTATATATTTACAATTATACCATTTTGTTATTATTATTTTTTAAAATAATAAAAAAACTTAAAAAGACATAAATATTTTTGTTAGCATCACTTATTTACAAAAATGACATCGTCTTCAATGTTTCAACCACCATTAACAACCAAAAGAGAGCTCTAAATGCTTGATTTCCAACCAATTTTGGATTCAATAACTCTAGTTAACCCACAAAACTTCCTATAATCATACTCTCTCATCAATTTCATACAAAAAACTATCTCATTTGCATTTGAATTTTTTTAAAATTCTTAGATCTTCTTGTTTTCGAGTTCTTTAAATGAAAAAGGATTGGGCTTCTTTGGTATTAGCTTGACTCAAATTTGTGGGTAATAATTGAAGGTAAACACAAGCTCAATCTAACTCATGACTTTTGGTCTATAGAGGATAGTCAACATTTTGGTCAATTGCAAAACTAAGTTGAATTGAGAGTAGACCTAAAATTAAGTCTACTTCTAAAAAATCGAATTTTGGTCAAATGTAAAACTAACCTAAAAAGTAGACGTTATATTACAATCTACCGTTAGTAGACTTTATTTGATATCTACATTAAGTAGACTTTATTTTACATCTACTGTTAGTAGACTTTATTTTACATCGACCTTTAGTAGACATATTATAAGGTCTACTACCAATAGACTTAAAATGCAAGTCTACTTTTTCAGTTTTGTTAAAACTAAGTTCACAACATATATAACATATATAATGTTCCCATATGTGTTTATTCATTTGGATGTATGTGTATAAATTTGATGTGTTTATGTGTTATATTTATGGTTTAATAAATGTTTTTGAAATAATTTATGCATGCAACTCATTTGTCATAGACTTCATTTTACGTCTACGATTAGTAGACTGTGTTATATATAATTTTATGTCTACTTGGGAAGTGTACACCGTGTAGACTTCATATGAAATTTACTTTTCAAATTGGTAGACTTCATTTGAATTATACACTGTGTAGACTTCAGATGAAGTCTACTATGACGGTTTGTAATGCATGCAATGAGTTCTATCTTTTTAATGTGGGTTACCTACTGTTTGATGCACAAGAACAAGGCTTGGTTGATAGGTTTTTAAATCATATGTCTATGAGTTTCATGTCAATTTTGTTATACCATATGTATAATGTTATAATAATTTTTTTTGATGACAAAGCCATTTGGAGTCTTTCTAGCATATGTAAACTTCATTTGCAGTCTTTCTAACACTTGAAATACTTTGTAAGTGAAATACTTTAAGATATATGTTTGATATTTCACAAGGATATATAGTTACAATATTTCTTTGATGAAAAAACCATAAAATACTAAGAGCTTAAATATACAACATTTGTATACTACAATTAATATGCAATTTTTTTTCCATACTACCTTCCTAGTTTGTCTAGGTACAACAAAATTTAAGAAAATTTCATAGCATCACGGAGGCGTCTTCCAGCTATTATTGTGAGCTGTGGGATCAATTAAAACAGACGTTAAATCAAATTGCAAAATAAAAACATTTTAAGCGTACATCAGTCTACATGACAAATTTCATGAAGTCTACATGAAAAATATACACACGAAGTCTACATGATAAAGTCTATATGACAAATCTATACACGAAGTCTACATGATAAATCTACACAATAGAATCTGCAGACTTAATAAGCCTACAACAGAAAGCTGCCATAGAAGTCTATAGAAGAAATATGCACAAATAATCTGCAAATAAAGAATTATGCAGAAACAATGAAAGTAAACAAAAAAAATAAAGAGAAATCTACCATTTTTGAACTAACCACCACATAAATAGCTTGACCACTCACATCTAAAAATCAAACAAAGAAACCAAATAAAAAAAAACTAATATCATTTTGTTGTCAAAACCATAAAATCTAACAAAAATGAGATAACTTGGAAATCCAACTTAATCGATAAAAAAATAAAAATCTTGTGTGGTTAATCAAGGCAGATCTAAAAATTACAAATCGCACTTACAAATAAATCTTGGTTATAGATCTCACAAATCTTAGCTAAATAAAAAAACACAAAAAATTCTTAATAATAAAAGAAATTTTTTATAATCAAACAAATAATGAAGATGTGAGAAACCAATCTTAATCATCATACCTGTTGTAGAATCCATTGCAAAAATGTGAAATTTTCTCTTGCAAAAAAATTGTGAGAAAGTGAGCAAAAGACAAAGAAAACATTAAGAAATAGAGAGAATGAAAACATTACCTTTAGCCAACGAGACAAGCCATGTAAACACCAAATTTAAAAATGTAGATCGTAAATAATGTCTACACGACGTAAGAAATTTAAAATGTTGACCTTAAATAAAGTCTACAAAATTTAAATTTAAAAATGTAGATTTATTTGAATTTAACTTTTAAGTTAATTATTTTTTGAACTTCATAGTTTTATTACTTTCTAGTTACTTATATGTTGGTAATGTATACAAATGTTTCATCATACTACTTTTAATTATTTTTAAGATTTAAAAATAAAATAAAATCACAAAGTAGATTTCAAGTGTAGACTACATATAAAGTCTACATACAGTAGAGTTAAATTGTAAACTACGGAAGATTATAATTGTATTTTGTTCATACATGTGAAAACTGTAATTTCACTAACCTTTTGAGTTAGTTTTGCATTTGACTCAAATTGGGGTCTAGTTTTGTATTTCAAACCAGTTTTTAAGTCGCTTGAGTCAAAACCCCCCAATTATTGTGTACAATTGATGTCATAGTAGAAAAAAAAACCTTTTTATCTAAGTTTTGAAAAGAAAAGGAATGAAAGAACAATATTAACATTATTGAGTAGACATAATGAAATTGCGTTGAAAGGGTGTAAAACATGAATGCTTGATTTTGACAAAGATTGTGAAATAGAGTTCTATGACCCACATAGTGCCACACTCGAATGCTATATTTTTGCAATTTTTGCAATTGTCTTAGAACCCATATATACTATAGTATCCACCATAAGTATATTTAAAACAGATCGGAAATGAATTACACATATACAATCATGCATTTGGAAAGAGAGAGATGATTCAATAAACGGTTTTTACATTAAGAAAGAGTAAGAACATATCCATTGGTTCTCCTCGCGAACAGATTTGACAAATTGCATCCTCTTAGTTTTAGGTCATTCTCTATCATAACCAAAGCAATGAGCCAGATAGTATCGAACCAAATAACATGTCCTCGTTACTCCCACTTAAGTCATCCTCTTCTTCATTTAAATACTCTTCATCTTCGTCCTTTTCGATTATTTTGGATGCATGATGATCTCTGCAAATAAAATCAGGGTTACACTCATTATATATATTTTAAGACCAAAAACAATGAATAAAATCACAATAAGAAAATAAATGGAAACATATTTTTGTAGCAAAAATTTAAAGGAAGAAGAGAAAAGGGAAATAGAGATCATGGGAAAAAGGTTATAAAATTATCGAATGTACAAATTTTAAATTACTGTTTAAGATTATTTAGTTTCTTTCTTAAACACAAATAATTAGAAGAAAAAAAAAGTAATGAGGCATTTCTAAAACTCTAAGTCAAATATTATCTTTGAAAAAATGGAGAGGGAAACAAAAGATGATACTAATAATAAGGGTGATGATATATTAAAATCCAGTAGTATTAAAAACGCAAATAGAAAGAAACATAAAAATAATGAAGATCTATCGAACAGAACATCATGGCATACGTACTAAAAGCAATTCTTAGATCATTCATTTTGCCACCTGCATCTTAATAAATATAAAAGATTTAAAAGGTAATTTTCTTAGGGTTCAACAACAACAATTAGTCGTAGAGAGTCTTCTCTTCCCACACGATATCCATATTTTTGTTACCAGCAGAGTAAGAGTATTCAGAGTAAGAGTATCCATACTTGTTTTCAATTCAAAAACATATCATAACAGACACAATAAAAACGATTAGTTAGATCAATAGATATGACTCAGATATGAGAAAAAGCATAAGTGATTCATGTTTACCTTGCTAGTAACCACCAACCTTTTCGACAATATAGAAATGGAAAGATTTTATACGAACATTTATAGTAGAAACAAAGAGAGAGAAGTGGAGATAGTGGAGAAGCGTAAACAGAATTTCAGAAACAATTTTGTTTAGTTACTTTTTACATTAATTGATTACTTTTTTCTAAATAAAAGTAATTCGAAGAAAAGTAAAGATACGTTTGGTTTTGGATTTGAGTCCAAAGAGACAGGGGGAGTTGTCTGTGAAGTGACTTGTAAATATATATAAAGATAAATTTTGCTATTTTCTACATTGGAAATTAAAATCATAATTACAATCATTTAAATTATCATATTTATTTTGAACTACAAAAAAATCACATTATTCATTCACTTCATACCTACTCTCCAAATATAAAATATAAAGTAAAAAAAACATATTAGACAAAAATACTATATCACTAAACTACAATATTGTATGATTAAAATTATATGAAAATCTACATTGTATAAAGTTAAATCTTGCTCTCTTCTTATATATCACCTCATGAACTCTAATTTTAAATCACAATTACAATCATTTAAATTACCATCTTTAATTTAGAAAATTATTCATTCACTTCATACATCCTCTCCCAATATAAAAACATATGGTACACAAAACATATTAGAAAGCAATATTATATTACTAAACTACAATATTGTATGACTAAAATTATATGAAAAGTACATTTATATGACTAAAATTAAAATACATATTCACATCATAGTTACAAAAAACCCAACAAATAAAATAAACCTACAAAAAGAGAGAAATAAAATAAGGCATTATATACCAATATTATTTATTTGATGAATACTTTGGACTCCTCATATATCTAAGTAAAAAAATAAGTTCAACATATTGAAATCACAAATAAATGACCAAGACTAATAACCAATTTAGCTCCACTACATTGTCTTAACTCTCTACCATTTTTTTAACTCTCCAAAATATAATTTCCTCCTCCTCTTCTTCTCTTATAAATAGATCATTTGATAATTCCAAATCATCATTATCACTCATTACACATTACATCTTCCAAATTCACATCAAATTAAACAAGATGGAAACTTCTTACATTTTTTTCAGAATTGAAAATTGGTTAGAGTTTACAAAATGTCATTGCAAGGCTTTTACACTTTTGGGAAGCCCACAATGTCAAGAAATAGGGAGAGCTCATGGATCAACATGTTATACCTTGATGAAAATGTATAATGACTTCAATGAGTAATGTAGAATGAATTACTCAAATACGACATATGTATTTCTAAATATTACCTTCCATCCTTACAACCAATAGTTATGTAAGATTCTATTCATGCTCATCGCCTATATGTATTCAGTGATCTTTTGTACTAAGGAGCAATCTACTCCATTAGTGGCTTTGATATATCAAAATTTGTTGGTGATTTTTTTTCACAAAATTAGGTTTTTTTTTATATTAAGAGTGTTTAATAAATCAATTCACAGTAATAAAAACCTCGCCCGAAAAGGCGGGTCTCCAACTAGTTGTAATTTTAAAGATTTTTCTTTTTGGTGTAAAAACATGGAGAAAAACCTCTCAAGCTTTATTCAAGTAACCAAACCAACAAATCAACCAACACCACTACGAACCCGACGTGGATGCATAAGGCCAACAACATTATTCTCAACTAACGTACATACACAATCGGAGTAACATGAAACAAATGAAAACCTAAACAAAGATCAAATGCATGATTAGTTAAACCATCAGCTAAACGATTCGTTCCTCGATATACATGACTAATTCGAACAGACCAAACCTTTTTCAGAAAGTATTTCTTTTTATTCCGAGTGACTTTACTCATCTTTTTTCTTTTTATCAACAATGTGCCACAAGTGTCTGCCTCATTAGCCAAAATCCTACATAATGTAGACATCATGATTCGATCCCTAGATGTACAAGTATACCTGTCTTAAGGGAACTTATGCCTTATGCTTACTCCTCCCTTTATTAAATCAAATAAATGAACAAAAAATACTAATGTGGTAAAATGATTTTTTTTTTGTCTAATCATATCAGTGTATGATCAATCTGAGTACCTGATTATAACAACTCAAACAAAGCTCCTTCGTATACACTTCCCATTGGCAACACCCGTCTCTCTCCATCCGCCGCCGCATCTCGTTGGTTTTTGATGAAGTGCTCTGGATGATGATCCAAGTGCGCGACCAGCGACTGATCGCAGCAACTGGTCGCTATAATGGTCGCTATAATGATAAAAAATTATCAATATTTACAAAAATGAAAAAAAAAATGTATGGTAATTTAAATCATAAAATTTGATATTAATTAAACAAAATCAACTTCAAACATACATAAAAAAGTTTTAACATAACAAAAATTTCATAAATAAAAACACATAGAAATTCTTAGTAAGGTAACCTACGTCCTCTACCGATTTCACTTGTAAGTGTATCTCACAATCCTTCCATAATTCTATCACCTGTCGGCTCATATGCAGTATGTTCATTGTGATCACCATCACCATCATCATCATCATCATCTCCTTCATCACCATGAGCCTGATAATGTTTTTTACTCTGCCAATGTAAAAAAGTCATGATCCTCGATATGTGAAATCACGGACGAAGTTATGTAGTGCCATTGTTGGTGTTTTAATCTTAATCCGCCTAGCCAAATCATATTTTGGATGCTTACGGTCCAAAATTCTCCACTTTGCTTTCCATACTCCAAAATGTCCGCTCAATGACTGATCTCAAACTTGAATGCATCTGGTTGAACATCTCTCGCATGTTTGATGGTGGCCCTCCTCTAAAAAAACTGATCAAGGTGATATCTAACCCTACGATGCGGACCAAGATACCATGTTCTTGTGGGATAACCAGAATCAAGCAAAAACTACTTTCCATTTGGCGGATTTGGAAAATAAGCTTTGTTTTTGGCACAATGAGTCAATTTGTATCGTGAGATCTGCCTGGAACACCCACATATGCATATATGAAACTTCATCTCGAAGTTACATTATACCGAGAACATTACTTGTAGGCTCTGATTTTTTACCTCTGTAAGCTTCTGCATCTCTACTTAAACTGAACCAGGATATGTGTTCCATCAAGTGCTCCAATACAATCTCTAAAATAGGGCCAATATCGACTATCATTCCTCAAAACTGAGCTTACCCTTGTGAAATCGCCTTCTAGAGGTTTTATCGAATTCTGCTGCATACCTAAGGATAGCACTCAAAACTTCGTCAAACTTCCTTTTTACTGTATCCAAAGATCGTTGATATCTTTGAGCAATACTCCTCATAGTCTTATCAAGACCAACTACTTCAAGAAACATTGCTACCGTCCTTCTCAACATAGACATTGGTCTTGACCAAGACCAGTTCTCTTATGAATCAACTTCTTTACTTTATTGTAAGTTCTTCTAAAACATCATATTTGTTCTTGAAGTTCTCCCAAAAATATCTCTTCCCAAATCTCTCTTCAAACTTCATTATGATGCATTTCTTTTGCAGTTATATTTAATCCTGTCTCCGTTTTGTTTTTCTTTTCGTTTCTCATCCATAAACAAATGAATAAAATAACGACATTCACCATATGTCCAATCACTTACATCATCGTTGTTCATCTTGTCCAAAATAGAAGAATGAAAAGTTTAGTCCGCAACCCGTGAGACAGCTGCAAATAGAAATCAGAGCAAAGGAACATCACACCAAAGACTCACGATGGGGCATCAAAATCATAATTACAAATCAGAGGAACTAAAACTCCCACAAGGCTACGACACTCACAACGAATGTTACTGTGGGCATAAGAGTTTCATTATTTAAATTCTTTTCATGATATAAATTAAGTCATCATCGAACAAACCAAAACCCAACACAACATAAACTCAAACAGAAGAATCAAATTTTCCTTAAGCTTCAAAGAAAGAGTTATTTGT
>JAKUCM010001934.1:0-34022 GCA_023374145.1 Lepidium sativum
ATATGATAGAAGAGTTTACAGAAGAAATTAAGCTAGCCGGAGGTATTGGATGTTTTGAGAAAAGAATGCCATTAGAATCCCCGTCACTTATTGGCAACGATCGAAAAGAAAGTGACTTTGGATACAATACTGCACCATCAACATTAACCGATGCACCATCAAGATTCTATAAGCAATGTAAAGAAGAAAACAATGCAGATACTGATTATCCAATGGATGATAGAACCAATAACGATAGAGTCAAGCAGCGTGAGGAGTATGATTCAAGTAGCTCACAGAGACAGCAGAGCAGATCATATAAGCACAATGATCGAAGAGATCACGAATACACAAGGACCAAACAGCATAGCCTCGAAAAGAAATCTTATCATGAAAACGACAGATCATCTCGTGAGAAGAGTTCATCATATTATAAGACTAAAAGGGACTATCCTTATAACCGCCATAGTCGGGAATCTAGAAATCATAATTCGTTTGACGATAGATACAATCCAACGGAAAGAGAGTGAGCTTAGAAGAAGGTAAGTCATTACAAAACCATCTCTCTATATCCTCATCACCGGCTGGGCTGATCTGAGTTTGAAACGGGGTGGTTTACTCCGATGATCTTGCGGTAGAAGTTTACGCGGAGCAATGGCAATTATGTGTGAATCTGTATCCTCTTTTGTATCCTTAACCATCATTTTTACCTTTTTGATGCATTTCAGTGTTGATAAAAACCTTATTTTTCTATATCTCATTTAGTGATGCTCAAATTTCCACTCTATCTCTTGGGTTTATAATATCACTGTCGTTATGATTCTTCTCAATATATATTTTCAAACTTTTTATAATTCTCTGCTTGTGACAGATCGAAGTTATTTCAAGTATGTTCTTGGTATGGGCCATGAGTTAGCTGAGAAGTTTGTTGTTGCATAAGAAAATGGAAGAAGACTAGACACTGGTTTAGATGATGTAGCTTGGACTGGAGTAGCTTCTGTTTTTATTCCGGTTTTCTAGCAGGTTTTTTCTGGCTCCGGTCCGGTGTACTGAGTAGCATAAACTAAACCAACTGATTTTGTTATTCGGATTTTACTAAATTAATTGGTCAAGAAGATTATTACCACATCATGTTTCTACCTTTAAAATTAATACTTAAGATACTTGCAACTCAGAGCTATCCAGGAATACTGAATGTTAGCAAAGTATTGCATAACAACAAATTTTCTTCATAATTTAGTTTCAAATTCACATTTCTTACATTTATACGAAGTAATTATTTATGTAGAGTTAGGTTACGTGTGACAAAGGAAACTATGTAATTCAAGAAGGAACCAAATACAACATGCGCTTATTTTGTTTCGGGGTTTACACGCGCTGAAGATATCCCGCTCAAAATGAATCCTACAGATTTCACGTTTTCACAAAAATATTTTATATCGAGACTGGGAAGCGCGTGACTGGTTCTTTTCACTATTCCACATTTCCTTTGTACAAAAAACTGCAAACGTTATATACAAGCAAAAGTAAAATATAAAAAAATATTCTCGTAAAATAAAAAAGAAAGAATTGCTCAAATAGAGCAAAATTATAGTATAATTATTAGAATAGTTTTTGTCAAAAAAAAAAAAAAGCGTAACAAAAAACTGATGTCTTCTTCTATTTTCTTCTTCTTCTCAGGTTAGTTTCATACCCGAAAAAGAAAGAAACCTATAGTGTAAACCATCGTCGTTAACTTCTCTTGATTTTGTTTCTTCCTCGTCTTACTCAACGTGTTCTTCGCTGTATTTCATACTCGTTGTCTTCTTCTTCATTTTGTTCTTCGTACTCGTCGTCTTCATTGTCGGTAAGTTTCTTCTTTTCTTTATCCTCTGCTCCTCTTCTGCTTTTTCTTCTTTTTCGTAAGGGCATTTGGGTTTAGGGTTGACGTAGACATTGGGTTTCTCGATTTTGCGAGATTTCGATTTTTCAATTTTGCGACATTTGGGTTTTTGTTCTTCACTAACTTATTCTATGTCTAGTAGATTTCTTCCCCAGTATGAGCCAATGTGATATAGTTCGTAATTAGTTGTGAGTGTAAGGGTGAAGAAGCGATATGATACGTGTAATACAGTTAGTATGATGTTGGGTAGAGTTAGGTCGTAGGGAGTATAGTTGGATTATAGTGTGGTAGAGTTAGCTTGTAGTGTAGTCGAGTTAGTCTGACGTGTGATAGAGTTAGATTTAACAGAGGTCGAGTTGGTTTGTAGTGTAATAGAGTTAGGTTGTAGTATGGAGTATAGTTGGGTTCCGTGTGGTAGAGTTGGTATGTAGTGTAATAGAGTTAGGTTGTAGTGTACGGTAGAGTTGGTATGTAGTGTAATAGAGTTAGGTTGTAGTGTAGTCAAGTTAGTCAGACGTGTGATAGAGTTAGATTTAAGAGAGGTAGAGTTGGTTTGTAGTGTAATAAAGTTAGGTTGTAGTATGCGGTATAGTTGGATTCCGTGTGGTAGAGTTGGTATGTAGTGTAATAGAGTTAGGTTGTAGTGTGCGGTAGAGTTGGTATGTAGTGTAATAGAGTTAGGTTGTAGTGTAGTCGAGTTAGTCTGACGTGTGATAGAGTTAGATTTAAGAGAGGTAGAGTTGGTTTGTAGTGTAATAGAGTTAGGTTGTAAGAATGTATTGTTGTGTTGTAGTTTGGTTGAGTTGGGTTTTATAATGCTTATCGTTTGTTTTCTTTCATCTTTAGATATGGTAGACAAGAAGTACCCGAAGAAATTTCTCACACACGGTGTACAGGTGATGAAGAATCGAAGCATCAACATTTTCTGCAATCTAAAAGAACATCAGTGATATGATCAAGGGTATTGGTGAGGATGCATACGTAGACATTAAAGAGAACACTTGCGTAGGCGTTTTTCTGAAACTAGCAGATTCCGACTTCAACTTTACAGGTAGGCATATACAGTACATATTGATGAATCAACTAGTGACTAAGAAGATGTATGAGATTTGGGTGCTGTTTGGAGCTCGTCCTACGAGGTTTTCTCTGCACGAGTTTGGTGAAATAACGCAGCTTAATTGTGGTAACTTCGAGAAGCCTTCTAATGGGGCAGATGAAGCGCACAGAAAACTTTGGGAAGATATTGGCTTAGGGGTTGGTGAGGGACCAAAATGGGTAGAGTTGAAAGAAATATTGGGGAGATGTAGAGGGTGGTCTTTCGAGATGAGGAAGATGGTGGGCTTGCTAGTGGTTTTGAATGTAGGAGTTTTTGGTTGCCACACAAATAGTAGGCTCCCTTTTAGTGATGCGAAGTTGGTTGCAGATTTTGAGATGTTCGAGAGGCATCCATGGGGAAGAGTGGCGTTTCTAGAACTGATAAAATCGATCAAACTGGCATAATGCAAAACGGGCAGTAATTACACAATACACGGGTTTATGCATGCACTTCTGATATGGGCATTTGAGTTCATCCCCATAGCCGCAAAAATATTTGGGGAGCAAAGAGCAGGTGACGTCCCCATTCTACGATGGAGACCCATCAAAAAACAAACCATTGACCTCGAGGACTTGGTGAAGTTGGAGCTTGCGAATAATAATGGAAAGGTAAATTCCTTTTGTAGTAGAGTTCATTTACTCCACTATACATACATGGTAGAGTTCAATTTCAAGTAATGTGGAGTTGATTTCAAGTATAGTAGAGTTCAATTTTATAAGTATAGTAGAGTTCATTTACGTGTAGTAGAGTTATCCGTAGAGTAATATGTAGAGTGGTAGAGTTCAATAATAAATTGCATCTTCTCGTCTACCAAAACGTCTTAAGCAGCTGACTACACATCCTCTGGAGATAATGCCTCTATGGCCAAACGATATTGCAGACGACAAAGTTGACACCATGCTTGGAGACATACTTGCCTCTAGGCTAGATGAATCCGCTTGGGACAAAAGTAATAAGAGGAAGGCGGATGCTTATGTCGAGGAGAGGATGAGCAAGCGTAGTGCTAGTTCAAAAGTTAAGGTGGAGAAAGTGAAAGAGAAACAACACAATAAAAAGAGAAAAAACACAATACAGTAGAGAAAAAACACAATAAAGTAGAGAAAGAACACAAAAAACACAAAAAAGAACTGAAAACACACAAGAAAGAAGAGAAGAAGAGAATTCAGATTAGGATGAATGACTCCACCACCATGCAGGATGTGGCGAGAGTCGTTAAAAAGAAAAAGCGGAAGGCAGAGGAGTCTAGTGCGTTGCTTGACACTCTTAGAGGTCTGACCAAAGACTTCGAACGGATGAGACACGATCAGAACGTGTTTGCTAAATGTATATATCGTCTTGAGGAGAGTAGGCTCGAAAAAACAACAAACATTACATACATCTTTGTACAAACATACACATAAAACGAAGAGTTATATGGTTTGGTCAAGTTATATTTAACTCTACAAAACAATTCTTGTGTTTAAAATAGCTATTCCAAACCAGTAAAACGAATTGTACCAGTATTACCAACTCTACCATATGTGAATCTAACATATTGAGTTGCTCTTCGCAGACACCTCCTTGGAAACAGCCTACCCTTGTGGACTCGGATTCGGGGAAAACACCAAGTGCATGTTTAGGTATTAAACCAACAAATGTGGATGCTCACCTAGAGGACACACAAGTGTCCCCAGCCAGCACTAAACATACCATCCCTCCGAACCAGGTAATCCCGTTAAAAATAAATCTTACTGGTAGACCTGATAGTTCTGTTAAATAGAGTTGACATTTTTATATTTTTTGTAGAATAAATGGGTTATCCAGAGTCAGGAGACATCTGACCCTTTGATCCCGTTATCAAGAGTTGTTAGGAATCCAGAAGAACCGTCAAAAGAAGAATTACCTTACGATGTGGAAAAAATTAAGCCAGGGATGTCACATGTTGGCGTCATAAACCTGGTGGATACTCCTGGAAAGGGTAAACAAACACTGGAGGAGTTAATCTTTATGGAAGACGTGTTGCCGAAAGAGGCTCGGGCACGAGTCCTCGCTAAGAATCAGGTACTGTTCATATTCAACTGTAGTAGAGTTAGATCACCTGTATGGTAGAGTTAGATCACCTGTTTGGTCGAGTTGGATCACCTGTATAGTAGAGTTAGTCCTCTGTATGGTAGAGTTAGATCACCTGTTTGGTCGAGTTGGATCACCTGTATAGTAGAGTTAGTCCCCTGTATGGTAGAGTTAGATCACCTGTTTGGTCGAGTTGGATCACATGTATGGTAGAGTTCATCATCTGTTTAGTCCCTTCTTTTGTTTAGTAGAGTTAGATTAGAGCACTAATACAGTAAAGTTTTTACAGCATATTGGCTGCGGGATGAATCTCCTTCGGCAAAGGTCCTTGCAAACTCCAAGTCCATACAAGAGTAATCGGCTAGCTTTCATAGAACCACTGTTTTGTGGTTTTTAGTGCTACACGTACAAAATGGATTACTTGGGAAAAGATGATACTTTTGTGTGGTCTGGTGGGTTTAAAGATGTATTTGATGGCACTGCACCCACATTCAGTGCCACTAGGAAGCAGTGGATGAGAGACGTGGACACCATCTACATCCTTCATTAATTTCCAAAACATCCAGTAGGTGGCCCTCGAAGTTAATCTCAACGAAAGAACGATTCGCCTTTTCGATCCAGACCCATCTTGCACATCCCCTGGTGCAATGGTAGAGTCTTGCATGTAAGTTACTCAAATTCAGTATAGTAGAGTTAGTCCTCTGTTAGGTCGAGTTGGATAACTTGAATGGTAGAGTTAGTCCTCTTTTAGGTCGAGTTGGATAACCTGAATGGTAGAGTTAGTCCTCTGTTAGGTAGAGTTAGTCCTCTGTTAGGTCGAGTTGGATAACCTGAATGGTAGAGTTAGTCCTCTTTTAGGTAGAGTTAGTCCTCTGTTAGGTCGAGTTGGATCACCTGAATGGTAGAGTTAGTCCTCTGTATGGTAGAGTTATTCTCTGTTAGGTCGAGTTGGATAACCTGAATGGTAGAGTTAGTCCTCTGTTAGGTCGAGTTGGATCACCTGTTTGGGCGAGTTGGTCTGGGGGTTGGTCGAGTTAGTCTACGCGTTGGTAAAGTTATTCTAAGTTACATTTACATTTGTAATAGAGTTCATTCTCATGGTTCTCATTTTTTTAGACCATATGCCGTGATGATTCCGAAGATGATCAAGGAGTTTTCACCCAAGGAGATGCAACCGCATATTAGCGCGGCGGAATATAAGATTGTGCGTGTGACTAAGGGCGTACCACGTAATAAACGGTATGGCGACTGTGGCGTGGGGTTGTGAAGATGATCGAGTGTGTGGCCATCGGATGCAACTTTGAAGGTCTTTCCGACGAGTACGTCAACTTCTCTCGGCTGAAATACGCCATTGATTTCAAAGACGAACTTCCCATAGAATCAGAAATTGCTGTTAGTGATCTAACATATGCACGCGAGTGTGATAAGTACCTGCTAATTAGAACCACCAAAGATCTCCAGCTTGATTGGTAATTTTGTTTAGTGTGTGTAAAGTCCTACACTCGTGTATATTGTATAGTCCTAGAGTATTTCAGTATATATTTGTATAGTTCTAACTCTATTAGTTGGTTATTGACAAGTAATTAGTGATCTATACGTGATCTAACTAAGAACTAACTACACCCACGTTCTGTGCCACTAAGTGGATGACAAACATGGACACGATCTACATATTAATTACATTTAAACAGTTTACAACTTCTACTAGCCGTGGAAGTTAAATCAAGTTTATTGGACACGATCTCCGAGATGTAATCATAATAACGATTATACTCCAAAGGGAAGGGAAACTGAAGAGTCAAATCGTTATAAATAACCTTCCAATCGTTAATAACTTCTTCTAAACTATCCATCTTCTCCTTGACCAAAACGTTCCATCTTCACCTTTCACTCTTTCAAAAGCTTTCAAAAACATTTCAAGAACACCAAAGAAAGATGGATTCACCCAAAAAAAGCAACGTTGTTCGCAAGGCACATATCATGGACTTACCAAACAGTGCTTTGACGAACATCATAGCTCGATGTGGAGCAGAAGGACTTGATGAGATTTACAGTATCAGGCTCGTGTCGAAGGAATTTAAAGAGCTTTGCGATGAGAATGAGGTTCTAAGGAATATAGATATACGTTATGTTCCATTCTATGGCCCTCTGAGAAGTAAGGCTCTTCTGAATAATTTTCTCACTAGACTATGCAATGTCGGTAATGTGGAAGCTACATACCGATGTGGTATGACAGAGTTCTTTGTCAATGGGAATCGTGATGGTGGTTTTGGAAACTGCTGCTAAGAGCATCCAATGGTGGCTGTGAAGAAGCCACACTGCTGTATGGATTTGTGCTAGTCTGTTTAGGAAATGACAGAAGACAGGAGGGTTATGAAGTCCTAAGACGTCTACTGTAGGAAACAGTTGTGGAAACATTAGAATACATAGACCACCTCCAGAACAAAATCTTTCGTTACCCAGCATCGTTTAGTTGGCGAGGAGAGCAACAAATACTACTTCTCGAAAAAACATATGGTCGAGAAGGATGTTCTTACAGAGGTGAATTCCTGAAGATTCTCCATTTCTTTGAAGGATTCGATGCCGAAGACATTGATCAACCAATGGCCGAAGCTTGTGAAGTATGCACTTGGTACTACGAATTCAGAAAGATCTTTCGAAACCATTAGTTGTTGAACAGTTCATGTAATTTCTTTTTCGTTTTCGTACTCGTTTCCATTTTTGTTTTCGTACTCGTTTTTCTTATGTACTCGTTTCTGTCTTGCATAGTTAATGTAATTTCCCTTTCAACGATTAGCGTATTGTTAACTCGACCAAACAGAGGACTAACTTGACCAAACTGAGGACTAACTCTACCATACAGATTATCCAACTCTACCATACAGATTATCCAACTTGACCAAACAGAGGACTAACTCGACCAAACAGAGGACTAACTCTACCAAACAGAGAACTAACTCGACCAAACAGAGGACCAACTCTACCAAACAGAGGACCAACTCTACCAAACAAAGGACCAACTCGACCAAACAAAGGACCAACTCGGCCAAACAGAGGACTAACTCGACCAAACAGAGGAATAACTCTACCAAACAGAGAACTAACTCGACCAAACGAAGGACTAACTCTAACACATAACACGGTCTACCTCTACCAAACGCAATGTTAACTCTTCTATTCTATTCAAGAATGAATGCTTTGACTACATGTCCGGACATTGTGACCAAGTTTCTTACATTTAGAACACGCTGAAACTTTTCTTGGACGTTTTTCAGGCTGAGAACACTCGAACCAGCTTTTTATCCGCGATTTCTTCGGCCTCCCTGGTTGTTGATGCACGTGTGGTGGATTACACACCTTACGAATCACTTCCAACGGAACGGGAAGTGCAGCATCTCTTGGAAAGATAGTACCAGAGTATGCGTTGTACAGATAGGTCGTGTGATAGTATGGATGTGTAAGTTCGATCGTCGGCCTTCTACAAGCCTCAGCAACGGCAATGGCATGGACACAAGGAATTTTTTCGACATCATACCTCTTGCAAGAACACGTCTTCTCAGTCAAGTTGACTAAATGAGAAGTTTCGGATCGCGTAACAACAGCCTGGTGTTCGTATATATCCTGCACGTTGTACTGTCTAGCTTCATCGACCCTTGTCTATCATTTATAACAATAATGTTAACTCTACTAAAGGGATTGTTAACTCTACTATGAAGGGACTAACTATACTATGTGCAATGGTAACTCTACCTTTAGGAGCTTTTCAACAGATGTTGTTAGAACAGTTGACGTGAGAGTGGCCTTCGTCTTCCGCTTCGCGAACTAACGTGTTAACATCGACCTTATTGCATCTATAAGATGGACAATGGGAAAAGTTCTTGCCTCTGATAATGCATGGTTTATTGATTCTGCAATGTTCAACGTAGTGAAATTGTATCTGTTTCCGGGAAAGTACACTCGACTCCACCGCCGCACGTCAGCTTTTATCAAGTAGGCATGAAGCTTTGGATTTAACGCCTGAATCTGAGCAAGTATAGCGTTGAATTCATCGACCCTAAAAGCGGTAGCAGCTTTCTTGAACAACTTAAAGAGCTCGCCACCTCTAAATTTTGACAAAATGTTCTTACGTAGGTGGTAGGTGCAAATACCCCGAGAAGAAAGTGGGTACACAATCTTTATGGCTTTAGCAATAGATTTATGTCTATCTGATATGATGGCAAGCTCTCTGTCATCAGGGATCACACGGTTTAGCTGTCTAAAAAACCATTCCCAAGATTCGTCATTCTTGGTATCAACCACACCAAAAGCCATAGGAAATATGTTGAAGTTACCATCTTACATGGTAGCGGTTAGTAGAGTACCTTTATACTTCCCTAGCAAAAATGTACCATCGACAACAACAACCTTCCTCATGTAGGGAAAACCCCTAATACTTGCATCGAAAGCGATGAAAAGAAACTTAAACCTATCTTGCCCGTCAACTTCGAGCTTTATTAGAGTTCCGGGATTCGCTCTTCTAATAGCAAATAAGTACGACGGAAGTTCCTCATAACTACTTTCCAAACTTCCGGTAACTAGGGCTCGTGCTTGGCTTAGAGTACGGTGTGCTTTCCAATACTTCATCTGGATAAACGTCAGACTTAAATGTCACATTAACTCTACCATACGTCACACTAACTCTACTACACTGCAATCTAACTCTATCACATACTACACCCTAACTCTATTACACATAATCCAACTCTACTAAAACGTCAGCACTGCAATCTAACTCTACTACACTGCAAGCCAACTCTACCAAACGCTTGCAATTGTCTATCGTTACTCACAATTACAGGGGGAGTATCTTCTGGTAGTGACTGAATGACAACATTTGGCATGTAGCTTAGTTTTATCTCATGACAATGTGCATCCAAACCAAAATCGGCATAGACCATCTCCAGAAATTCATCGAGCCTTAAATCTTCGACAATGCCTATGATCCGACACACGTATGACTGGTCCACCAAAAATATCCATCGATTTTCATTAAAACTCCATATCCCACAAACCAAAATGATTTGATCCATAGATCCAAACATAAACAGAAAAAGCAAAGGAGCAGCGAAGAAGTAAAGGAGCTTCAAGAAAGCTACAATGGCGTCACTTATGGAGGAATCAGTTGGATGCGCGGCAGATGAGGTAATAACTGAGGGGTAAATACATAATTTAAGCTCTACTATGAGAGTAGGCTAGGTTTCCAAAACTAACTCTACCATACTGCACTATGTCCGTGTAGAAGAGTTGATTAGGGCACAAACAACAACTCTATTATGCTTGAAATCTAACTCTACCAAGCACACTTCACCTCTATCACGCTGGAAATCTAACTCTACTACACACAAAATTTCATTAATGTCAACTCTACTAAGCATACTTTAACTCTAATGCTCTGGAACTCTAACTCTACCATACTGCATTTTGTCCATGTGATAGAGTTGATTAGAGCACAAACAACAACTCTATTATGCTGGAAATCTAACTCTACCAAGCACACTTCACCTCTATCACGCTGGAAATCTAACTCTACTACACACGAAATTTCATTAATGTCAACTCTACTAAGCATACTTTAACTCTACTGCGCTGGAACTCTAACTCTACCATATTGCACTTTGTCCATGTGATAGAGTTGATCGCTTACGTGGCATATTTCATTAACGGCATTTTCGTAATAACGTTTTTTTCCTCATTTAAAAAGGGCAAAATGGTATATAAAAAATTAAAACAACTATTCTAGTAATTTACAAACATTTGCTCTATTTCAATAATTAACACTTAATTTTGCTGTAATCTAGCAAATCACCCTAACGTGAAATAGATTTATAGTATCATTTCTGTACAATTACATAAATTAATTCTAAGTCGACATTTGAATATTGAAACAGACTAAATAAATAAATAAAACTAATCTAAATAAATCAACTAAACTAATCTAAATAAATGTTATAACATTTTTTTTTTCTTTATAAAATCCCATAATATTTGTAAATTCACATTTCTTACATTTATATGAACTTTATGGAACCCATGAAGGTTAGGTTACGTGCAAGAAAAGAAACTAAGAAACCAAAGACATCACTTGTTTAAAAGTCTGAGGACGAAGACGATGACCAGTGCCATTACTCATCTCAGAAGAACCATCAATGGCTAATCCTTTACCGCCAAAACACAAGTAACTGTTCATAAAAGATCTCTGCTTCTTAATAGCAGGTGTTCTTCTCCCTAATTCAGAAGAAGCCGTTTGAAACGGCGACGAACAAGCCGACGAAGGAGCTGGAGAATACTCGGAAACCACTGGAGGTGAAAACACGAACCTCGGCGATTCCTGACCGACGACTCCTTTCATTAACCCTTCTGTGAATTTCAATCTCACTGATAAACTCGGGAGATCGCCACTCTCTGTTCTCATCGGAAACGTTCTTCCTTTGTTGCAAGACGATGGAGATCTTGATCTCGAATACATTTCTCTGAGAGGAACACGGCGATTGTGGTTATCGCCGGAGTAACGTCGATTTTCTTCAGATTCTTCTCTCTTTGCCCATCGTAAAAGAAGCTTAAGACGCGCTCCTGTACGGCCACCACCAAGGCGTTTGCAGTTGCGTTCTCTGTTCTGGACGCGGTAAAGAGGAAAATTTCAGAATCAGATACCTCAAACGAAGTTCCTGGACTACCGAAGAATCCAAAACACTCTTCTCTCAACCGCGAAACGCCTTCACAGCAGTTCAACTTCCGCCTGCAGATACAAGCCGTTTAATCAATAAATCCGAAACCGCAGTTTTCGGCTTTTGCGTTTTAAGCAAATCAAGAGCAGTCAATCCATCTGAATCAACAACGTTAAGATCAACACCAGGGATTCTCAACAGAATCTCAACGACGTCAGGTCTAACAGCGTTAAGATTATCCATCACAGCTAAATGAATCACACTTCTTCCATTAACATTTCTAACGTTGACAATTTGAGAAAAGTCAACAGACCAGCTTCGTTCTCCGGAAAATAAGTTCTTTAGAAGCTCCATCTGCCGATCTAATCGCTTAAATCCAGACGCAGCAAAACCAGAAAGGACCGTGTGAAGAAACGTGTCACCATCTTCATTAACAACAGAAATCAACGGTGCAGTTTCATTAATAAGAGCCTCCATTAGAGCTAAATGACCCTTGTAAGCAGCTATGTGTAAAGCTGTGTTTCCATGGCTATCTTTAACATCAATAATCGAATCATACTTCGATACAAGATACTTCACCACCTACATTGAATCCAAAATATAAATATATTACCATATATAATAATTGTATACATGAATGCGTAGCTTTGATTAGTGTTCTTACTTCGATTTGACTTCTGCTTGAAGCAGAGTGTAACAGAGTAGAACCATAAGCATCTCTGAGTTTTCAAACGACGTCGTATTTGCCAGAGAGTAAAAGTTCATTAAGGATTGCCACGTGTCCTCCTCTTGCAGCACTGTGGACCCCTCTCTTAACCATCTCCTCCTTCACTATGAACTGTTTCTCTGTCAATTTTTCGCCGTTGATTTCTTCAACGCCGGCGATATCAGCCGGTAACAAAGCAAAATCAAGGAGTAGACGGAAAACATTGTCGTTTCGACCACGAGCCGCAGCATAGAGAATATCCGTGACACCGTATTCTCCTTCTCCGAACACGAGAAGTGGGTCTCTCTCTAAAAGCTTCTTAACGAATTCCAAATCTCCGGCGGAAGCAGCGGTGTAGAGTAGCCAGCCTCCGTATCCGGCTCTGATGAGGGAATTATCTCCGTTTCCAATTTCACATTCTTCCAATAACTTCCTGGCGACGCGGGAACGGTTTGGCGCCACTTTGCAGTTATTTCCGTCTCCGTCATCCCAGACGGTTTCGAGACGGCGGATACGGCGGAGTGAGGTGAGCTTAACAAGGAGGTTAGTATCTTGAGAGAGAAGCTCGATAACAACATCGTACAAACCATTTGCGGCGGCGCAATCGATTGGTGAAGCGTACCACCACTGGTCTCCGGTGCTTTCCCAACGGAGAGGAAATATCGGCGGTGGCATTATCTCCTATCCGGTTTAGATAATAAACCGGGTCGTCTTTGGTTATTGTAAACCAAAGAATCTTAAAGAAAACAGAGCATAGGTGGTTAAAATATAGAGGAAACAGAGGAAATAAGGTTACAAAGATGAATTTGAATGGTCTGAAATCAATAGAGTAATGCTACGACGAACACAAAGAGATGAAGCAGAAACAACAAAAAGGAGAAGCCTTGAAGATTGTGTTAGTGTGGCATATACGAAACTTTTATGTGATTCACCAGAAAAAGAAAAAATATTTTTGGGCGCATCGAAAATATGCAGATTCCATTCCCGTGAGTGGACCATATCTGACGGAATTTATCCTTTTTTCCTGAAAAAAAAATCATTTTCTGATCGTGTAAAGGTTATGCATTTGACCAACCAAATAAATAGTAAAAAATAATGAAAAGGTTGTTAATTTTTCAGAAAAAGAGGAATTTCAACCTGCAACAAGAACTTTTCGAGACAATTAAATAAAACAATAATATATTATGGAATGATGTTTCATCTATACGCGTCTTTCTTTAATTAAAATCCGGACGTTGAGATATCATCAATATAGTAGGTTTATATTTTGAGCACGAAATAACGACATTTAAATTGCTCTATAAATAGTCGAAATTTCGAATAATGTAGACCAAATTAAAAGTGCCCCTACTTTTTTATTTTTCAATATTATAAAATTTTAAGAACTCCTAAAAACCTCTCCCTTTGGAGGTGGTCAAACACTAGAGGACCCTTAATAAATCTAATCAATAATTCATTAAATATTCATATTTCGTAATGATGTGTAGTTAAAGATTAACCATCATTATGAAGTTTAAAGAAATCATAAAAAAAGAAATATAATTTTTGTTTTGATTGGAGTGATATGGATCTACCTTTCTGTCGGTGTGGAGTGTGAACTCATCCAGCTGCACATCTACTTTGTCCCTTAACTCAAAGCTTTGATAATTTCTTTGAATCCTATAAACTGTCATAAATTATTCTGATGTGAGTAATGTGAAATAGCTTTGGATCTTCAGACAAGAGACCCTTACAAGACTTTGAATCCAAAGAGACAACAAACACAACTTGCCTAATCTCTTATTCATCACGATTGTGTCAGAGACTCAGAATCAATCAACTCCTGAATTTGAAGTGGGAGATTTCTTGTCCCTAATCATGACCAAATAACTTGTAATCAAAACTTTAGTGTAGTTGAATAAAACAACAAAATGAACATCTTTATGCATGATCAGGTCTCGTTTCTTACTGAAGCATGAAGAGACTACTTCTCATCACAATCTGCAATAACATTTGCAACACTCCACCCATTGTTCACTTTACAGGTGCAGTAAGTTTCACGGTCTTCATAATGTGTTCAATTCTCTCCGCAGACTCATGCATATTCTTCTTCTTAACCTCTTCCAAGAGGAGCAAACAAGTCCTGTGCCTTGGCGTAATATCTTGGCTAATCATCTCTTCGAAAAGGCAATAAGCCCACTCACATATATTAGCTCTGCATAACCTCTGTATTAGAAAAGTATAAGTTGATTCATCGAGGCTGAGATGATGTTTAGTCACCATCTCTTTCAATAATTTCCCAACTTCAACAACATCTCCTCTATTAAAACAAGATTTCAGCAACGGGTGATACGTATGAACATCGGGATTACAAAGCTTTGAACTTTCCATTTCCCTGAGCAGTTCAATAGCCTTATGTTCTTCGTTGTGATGACAATACATAGCAACCATGGAGTTATAGGTGGGTGTATTAATGGCAACACCAAGCTCTGGCATCTCAACTCTGAAAACTTGTTCGGCTTCTTCTAACCGACCAGCTCGAGCAAGAGTGTGAATCAAACAATTGTAGAAAAGAGTATCAGGTTCACAACCGGATCTTTTCATTCTTGTAGCTACTCGTAAAGCCTCCTCATACTCTTTCTGAGCATTAAGAGAAGACATTATTGTTGTGTAAGTAATAGAATTCGGAGGAGACCCATTAGCTTCCATTTCACTTAGCATCTCATAGACCTTAACAAACTCAGACTGCTGGCAATAACACCTTATAATCGTTGTATAGCTAATTACACAAGGACGAAATCCGTGTCCTTTCATCTCTTGGATCGTCCAAAGCGCTTCCTCGACTCTGTTTGCCTTGCACCAACCGTGAATGAATATATTAAACGTATGAGCATTTGGTGTAATGTGTGACTTAAGCTCTAGCAAAATTGCCCGTGCCTGCTCGGCTCTTTTCTCCTTGCAAAGCGTATCGAGCAGTAGATTCATTGATTCCGTGTTCTTCTCCAATCCAAATTCGTTCAATCTATCGAATGTTTTTACGGCTTCTTCCCATTCCCCTGCACCAGTAAATCTCCTCATGATCTTAGCAATTGTATTCAAAGTAACAAGTTTCTCTCCTCTCATTTTCTCCACAAACTCATTCATCCGATCCCATTTCTTCGCTTTCCCGAGAATATCCACCGCCATATCATAAGAGTCACTCGAATGTTTGTGCCCTTTACAAGACTCAGCCCATTTCAACACACCAAGCGCACATTTCCAGTCATCTCTAAACCTATGAAGCAGCTTATGAACCAAACCATCAGAAAGATTGAATCTGCTACATATTTCATCGTTAGATAGACGATTGAAAACCTCAGCTTCACTTTCTCTATTACCGACTCTACCAGCAGTAACATTCCATATCTCCTCAGACTGCGAAAGGTCATCAAGTGTTTCAGGTAATTGCTCCGAAGCTGTAGAGAGATTCTTAATTAACGTAGAGGAAACAGCAATAGAATTCGAAGATCTAAGGCGTAGTAAGGCGTTTCCAATGCGATTTTGAAGAAGCGAAGACATTAGGAGAATCAGAAATCTACTAAAACCCTAGAATAAGGTTCTTCAATTGCAACCACAGTTCCGTAATCGATGGAATTTGAAGCTCAATGGTGAAATAGAACCAACATACATCCGAGAAATATGGAAATCAAAAGCTCGTACCAGAAAGATGAGGGGAAATGGTGAAAACAACGACGGTCGTCTAGCCGGAGAGATTCGAAAAGAAGTAATCCCAAAGATGGCCCATTTAAAGCCTATAGTAGAACTCGAAGGTTTTATAGTATGGCACCAAAGAATATATTATGGCCTATCTAAAGCCCATATCAGAATAAACTCATTAGGCCCTAATTTAAGATGAGTTTTAGACCGGTTAGGTTTTGTGTTTTGTATTTGACCTAGCTGTCTGGAAAAAACATGTCCAGATCTCAACCAAATCAAAGATGTACTTATCTGAAACTAGACAGCTAAGTCTGGAGCCAAAGGATTTGAGATAGAGATAGTTTTGCGAATTGAGAATGTTATCTCCTTAGTAACTCAATATAAGCCAAACGTAAAAGGCTTGAGTAAAACATGGGTCTACAAATTCTCATCACCTCACATGAATGAGACTAGCGAAAATCAAAAGAAAAAGTGTTCCAAGTTGAAATAAGTTTTATTAGAGAAGCGACACATTCAGGCCACTAAAAGGGGTGAAAAACTTTCCAATCCCCCATCACTGCTGATCTGCTTCTTAGCTTAGGCCTTTGACATGTGAACGATCAAGTCGACCACACGGGAACTGTAACCCCATTCATTGTCGTACCATGACACCAATTTCACAAATTTGTCGCTCAATGCAATTCCGGCCTTAGCGTCAAAGATGCTCGACCTGTTGTCACCAACGAAGTCAGTTGAGACTACATCATCCTCTGTGTATCCAAGGATTCCCTTTAACTTGCCTTCAGATTCCTCCCTGTATATTTGTTAACAGCAATTACTGAGTACTTAGAAACTTAAGATGGAATACTGATATTTGAATTTCTCGGTATCCCAAAAGCTTACTTGATGGCCTTTTTTATTTCGTCGTACGTAGCAGCCTTCTCAAGTCTGACGGTAAGGTCAACAACTGAGACATCGACAGTTGGAACACGGAAGGACATACCGGTCAACTTTCCGTTCAAGGCTGGAAGCACCTTTCCAACAGCCTTGGCGGCTCCAGTGCTGCTGGGAATTATGTTGAATGAAGCGGCTCTTCCACCTCTCCAGTCCTTCATTGATGGACCATCAACAGTCTTTTGCGTAGCTGAAATTGTAAAGCAAACCCAATTAAGATCACTATTTTCACATATAGGCAAACTGGTTTTGAAATAAATTGACAGAAGATTGAGAAACTAACCAGTGATAGAGTGGACGGTAGTCATGAGACCCTCAACAATTCCAAACCTGTCGTTGATTACCTACACATCAAACCCCAAAATTGTTTATTCACTTAAAATTGATTTACAGGGTAAAATTAGTTAATATAGACTCTCAGATATTATACCTTGGCAAGGGGAGCAAGGCAGTTAGTGGTGCAACTAGCATTGGAAACGATGTCGAGGTCGGACTTGTATTCGTGCTCGTTCACACCAACAACAAACATGGGGGCGTCCTTGCTTGGGGCAGAGATGACAACCTTCTTGGCACCTCCCTGAACAAAAAACAAGTCACTCATTTAGTCAGATGATAGTAAGCTATGATGCGCTAGCTGAGTCATAAGATGCAACAACTAATTATAGCCCACGGACACATTTCATCTACGTGAATACTACACAAAATATCCAAATCAAATAAGACAAACCTTCAAGTGAGCAGCAGCTTTGTCCTTGTCAGTGAAGACACCAGTAGACTCAACAACGTAATCTGCTCCAGCCTCAGCCCATGGGATATCCTCAGGGTTCCTTCACAAGTACCAATACTAATGAGATTGGCAATTCCAATAGCTTGTGCATACATACATATTGTGTGGATCGTGGAACGTACCTGATGCCGAAAACAGTGACTGGCTTCTCGCCGAAGAGAAGGGTCTTCTCATCCTTGACCTTGAGTTCATTGTGCTTCCATTGACCGTGAACACTGTCGTACTTGAACATGTAGGTCTGCAGCATTCAAACGCAGTGAAATCAATCACACCGTTCAAACATGACTCAAAACCTTGTGATAACAACTAAAGGCCAACATATAACATTACAAATACATCCAGAAAATACACAGCTTCACAAAGTGATCTGATCAGCAAAACTTTACGAAAATTGAACTCTAAACCAAGTTTCACCGATCTGATCACTGAATAAAACAAACTATCCACACACTTAAAACACACATGCATAAACGTGAACATAATGGTTCGATCCATTATCCCAACACGACGAAACTAAAGAGATCAGAACGACTGTACGAATCCTATCATCAAACAGATCTAAGTGATATTGACCAATCGACGATCGAATCACTGTTGAAGGAAAAAACGAAGGAGAACACTAACCATGTAGTCTGTAGTGATGAAGGGGTCGTTGACGGCGACGAGCTCGACATCGTCCCTCTGAAGAACAACTCTAGCGACCAAACGACCGATTCTTCCGAATCCTAGTGATTGCAGAGACCAATAGTCAGATTATAGATCTAGATAAACGAAGGCCACTACACACTAAAAATTAAAATATCAATCCGAAACTCACCGTTGATTCCGATCTTAATCTTCGCTACAAAACAAAACGAAACAAAAAATGACAAAAACGATCAGATCAGAAAACACAACACCATAAGAATCATCGACGGAACAAGAGATCAGTAAAAGCGAAAAGACTCACCCATTGTTAAATCGAAAACGAGAGAGAGAGGGAGAGAGCTTGAAGATGAGATTCAGAGAGTGAAAAATGACAGTTGAATAGGTGAGTGAGTTGGTTCCGTGAAGGGGCTATTTAAAAGGAAGACGAACGTGAAGAGGGGTCGGAAAGATCTAGTGGCCAAGAGTTTTTCTTGGGGAAAAAGTCAGATCTGATTCAATATTTTTCTTAACGAAAACGACGGAATTACCCATGGATATATGGCACTATTCACACTTGTATCCTTGTTAATTTGGCAAATTTCGTCATTCCTGAGGCGAATCATGCCGTCTGCATCTCACGCGCTGTGTACTAAAATATTCTTAAGGACGGCCTGAGAGTAAAAGTATTTCAATTTCTAGAACGTAACGCCCAAATAATATATTCAAGGAAACTATATATTATATGCCCAAAACAATATTATTTTTAGAGCAGCTTCAATGTCTTAAGAATAAATGTGAATTTTATAATAAAAAGAGGAAGAACCGGTTCTTATTTAAGAGGTTGTATAAAAATTAAGAGACTCTTATGTGTTGTTTTTTCATTGGAATCTATTCTTACCTCTTCATGATTCGTCTTTAAACGTCTATGTTGGCCAAATAGCATCGAAAAGTAGATCAGCTATGGCGACCGGTGGTTCTGCAGCAGACTTGGAAAATATTCAGACGGTGGATCTCATGTCAGAGCTCCTCCGCCTTCTCAAATGTGCACAAAAGCCCGACAAACACCTCATTTTCATAGGTACCTCTCACTTTATCGGTCTTTTTTTGTTTGCTTTTCTCGGATACAGCTAGATTTGTGCATGCTTCGTTATAGTATCGTTAGATCCCAAATTTCTACTGCTTTTTATGGAGAATTATATTGCATGTTTGGTAAAAGTTCTAAACTTTTTGGGAGGGTAATTTTAGATCTGAGAGATTGTATCATTGAGTTTGAACTCAAGTTATGTTTCATAATGTGGAGCAACCAATGATAGATAGGACAAAATGTTTAAAAGAGTGATGAAATTTGTGAGGCAAGATTAAGTCATCTGTGGTTTTTCTCCTCATCGACTGGTCTCTAGTTTTGATGGCAAACCTTCTTCTCTCTTTATTAATATCCAAAATCATTCTTTTATTTGTAGCTCATTAGTCATTTATCTTTCTTTTGTAGATGATACTTCACGGAGGAGTTTACCGGTTGCTTTGACTTCAATCTTGATAGCATATTGACTCCAGAGATAAGTTTCAACTAATCACATACGAAAATTAAGGTTTCGTGTGATCATCTTCTACGATAAATCCAATAGATATGGTTTCATGTGATCATCTTATATTTATTGATATACATTCTTTGTGTACACATTTATAACATTTGCAAAGATTCACTAACATTTGTAACATTTGATACATTTGTGACATTTGCAAAAATTATTTGTAATATTTTACATTTAAAATATATATATCTAAGAATCCTATTGTGAGGTTCTTAGCGATATATACTGTGTATAATGTCAATATCTACAACTGTATACGGTTGTTGTTTTTGACTTTTTGTAACTTAGTAAACCTCTCTTTCGGAACAAGGGTTTTCAAGTTTACTTATAGAAGCTCTGCAGTTTGGTGAAGAGTCGCAACATCTCTTGACGAAGATGAAAGAGATGAAGAGCAAGTACAAGGACATGAGCAACACCTGCAATGATGAACAAACCTCGCAACTCTCTGAAACTGAAGGGTTCAAATGCATCATCATCATTAGGAGATGCAACATTCTTAGTTTCAGAATGTACATTCAATGAATCCAGTTTCTGAAACCATCTTTTCTCCATGTCTTTCAAAACTCCTGATGACCTTAGCTTTGCGATTTCTCGTGAGACATTAGCAGCCAAACCTGAACCTTTCTGAAACATCTGAGATTATTTAAACATAAACATTAGATTGAGAGTAATGGAGAGCAAAAAAGGACAAGTTTTGAGGAGAGGAACAATTACATACAAAACCAAAGCCATTGGTATTAGTGGCTCTATCTGTCATTACGAAGTCATTTGGATAGTTTCCAATAAGGACACTGAGATATGGTATTTCATTGATGACATGAGTGAGAGTTCCATCTCTCAAAACTTGAGCGTAGCCTTCTACTGCATTAATGGCTCCAAGCTTTACACTCTGTAACGAAGTAGATCCTCCGAAAACCGCCTGTTGGTTTAGTTGTATGCGAGAAACAGTCTTGCTTGATGTCAAATTTGCACTGTAACTTGAAGTCAATATCAGCACCACAAATATCCACACTATTACCAAAAATCTTGATGACATTTTATGCAGCTTCTCTCCTGTCAACAATGTGCTTTTGTTACAATCTTACAGATGAAAGTAGGCAACAGAAACAATGAAAACTTAAACAAAAACACTTACTGTGAGCAAACACAATGGTAGAGAATCCAAACCAAAGCATTATACTAAGTTGTTGTCCCCAAGAGCCTTGGAATTCAGGATTCACTGGCCTTTCAAGCACCCAAACAACAATCCCAGTTAAGATGAAGAAAGCTCCACTTGCTAGCCACAAGGATTTCTCAAAAGGGTCAAAGAAAGTCCACATGTCTTGGCTTTTCTTCTTGACTGTTAAGATTCCAGTACCAATATCTGTGTAAGGCAAAGTAAAATCGACAAACGAAGATCTGTTGGAAGTGATGGTGATATCACCAACAGCTGCATCATATTTGTCACTCTGAAAAAATAGCAAAACATTCATTATTATAAACACACACAAAGTCACACCATTTTGAGTAGTATATTGTTTGTAATTGCACACCTGAGTAGACATTAGATGAGCAAGATTGTCATAGCTTCCTCTATAAGGTATGAACTCAAGGTCTTTCTTGAAAGGAGCAATACAAGTCTTAAAAACCTCTACGCAGAATCCAGTGACTATACTAACACCTGTCTCAGGATCAGGACGAAAAGAAACTAGATTTGGGACCTGGTTTGATGCAGTAACTAAGACCCTAAGCAACTTCTTTTCACCATTCTCAGCCAAAACACGGTGTTTTGGGATCTTACCAGAACCACCAGGCCAAAGGACATGTCTTCTTTCACTAAAACTACCAGAACTCCATAATCCTATCCTTAACTCTTTTTCTCCTACAATATTCACAATTTCAAACTTCTCCGAGAAAAATTCATTGTCACTGATTCGGATTTCACCACTCAAACCTTTGAATCTACTCTGCTTAATGGTCTCAAGAAGACCTGCTTCATCTTTACCTCTTAAACTTATTTTCTCTACTGCAGTTGCTAGAACACGAGCGATATCATTAACCCGTACACCAGTGTCTATACTAACACGTTCTGTTTCAGTATCATCTCCCACAAGTTTTCTCAATCGTGAAGTAAAATTCTTTACCTCTTTAGATAGTGGAATATAAGATCTGAAACCAATAACTCCTTGCGTCGACCTGAGAGCAAAATCATTTAAGTAATGAAAATCATTCATGGTTCTTGCAGTGAGGATCCAAGCATAGCCTTCTCCCATCAATCCTAACTTCTCTACAGATCGAAAGAGACGAGAAACAAGAGTCTCGGACATATGCACCACGAAAACTGTTGCTCTTGAGATCTTAATCTTCTTTAGTTGATTCACTATATCATTTTCTCCTGAAAATGACACTGCAAAAGAAACAATGCGAGCAATATCGATTCCTTCATCTTGGAAATTCTCAACTAATATTTGTAAACAGTCTCTCCAATCATCAGCATCCTCGTATATAATCACAACCGAGTTAACGTTGAAATCATGTATGAGACTCGTTATCCCTTTAGCTTCTGAGTAAGTATCGTGCGTCAACTGAATAAAGTGGTTGTATTCTTTTAAAAACAACGAGTTTGGCATGAAGGTAGATATGACTGGAACATTAGCTTTTATGCTAAACATTGCCAAAAGCTTTGCTTCTTGTAATGATTGTGCACCAACAAGAATGACTTCCACTTTTTTCTTTTTGACAAGACTTTTAGCTGTTTCATGAACCAGATATATAACCAATGAAATAGTACCCTTACCAAATATACTCAGTAAAAATCTATGATTTGCCCAACCGGATCTGGTCAAATATTAGAATTTGGGAAGCTAGTTATACGTCATCTCAGGTTTAAATGTTTTTTGGAAGCAAAATCACATTTGTTTGCAGTATCACGAGTATTCATACAATTTATTTATCCCAAAATTAGTCGGATCTCATAACTTATTAACCGGTAAATTTATTAAACTAGTTCGAAAAAACGTTTTTGGCTAGTTTAGAAGTCTGGTGCGTATAACGTTTCTGTTTAATACGATCACCCGGATTTTTTAAAAAATATATGATCTAAACAATCTATTTCACAATGTGTTTGTTTGACTTGGTCACATTGGTTTAAGGATAGGTTTTATTTAAATTTTAATTGTCGATAGCAATTATTTAATGTGGACCAACTAAAAATATAAAAGAAAAATGCAGTGATAAGATGAAACTCACCGGCGGCAAGAGCAAGGATCGGATCACCTTGAGAGTCTCTGGATGAAAGAGTGAGTCTGGTTTTATATCCTTTGTTAATGCTATAGAAATCTGAAAGAGCTAAGCTAAAAGAAGTTTGGAGAATCTTTCCTTTTATAGAACCTAAGTCTACCACCAATCCAACTCTAATCTCTTCATGATCGCTTAATCCAACTTTAACCTCTTCATGATCGCTTGTTCCCGCTTTGATTGTTGAAGAGAGAAGAATAAGAATCACAAGGTTGCTTAGAATCCCCATTAAATCTTTGTATATTTGTGTAGTATCTTTGATTTACAAAAATGTTGTGATTTTCGTTTTGGATGCTTTTTTGGTCGTAATATATCATTAGAAATCATTTAGATATGATATCATAAATTCAAAGTCAACGCCTGCGGGACATGGACACTATTACAAAATTTGTTTTGAGCAAATTTATCGAGACATATTCAGCACAAAAGTCAACTCTACAACAGTTGAGATTTCTGAAGGTACATGACTTACATGCAGGTGAATTTAGCGAATTAGTTTCACACATATTTTAATTTAAATATATTTATTTTTAGACAACCAGATTAATGAACCCATAAATTTCACAGATACGAAATTATGTTAGTACATGAGTTAACTAATTCGTAAGGAGTGTTGTAAGTTTCAAGTGGCATCGAATCCAATCCTATAAATTTATGTGTTATGAAAACTAGATTGTCATCAATTTATCTGGTTACAAAAAAAACTAGTAGACCACAAACCACCACAAGTTTCTGGGGCTTTTTAATTTATATTTGCCAAGGGTTATATAGAGTATTTTAAAAGACTTATAACTAGAGTTAAATGATTTACCAACGAAAGAAGAAAACAGCTATAAAATGCAAAAAAAATCCAATAAAAGCAAAAACCATTAAAAACGAAATTGAGAATAAGAAATTAACAAGGACAAAAGTAAAGAGAAGTTAACAAGTTTGATCATCATGCGTGAGGACCAGAAGGACCTCCATTAGTACGAGAAGAAGAACCAGAAGCACCAGCATCTTCGTCAACTCCGGAGATAACCAAATCACATAAATTCTCATACAACTCAACAAAAGCTTCATGCCTTTGCTTCAAATCCTCGTTACTCAAACCTTGCTCAGGAATATTCCACCACATATTACCTAACTTCTTCTCTTTCCACGATTCCTTCACTTTCTTCAACTTCTCTTCCTCAATCTCAACCTCTTCCTCTAAATCTTCATATTTTTTTATAAGCTCTTCGATCTTTCGTTTCTTATAAGCTTCAAGGATCGGTGCTGCATCGTCTTTAACAAGCATTTCATGTCTTAAAGGATCCATAAACCGAGAAGCGACGTCTTCCATTGATGGATATGCAAATGTGTATGGCCTTCCGGCTTGAGAGTAAACCAAAAAAGCTGTTTGAACATCACACATTGTTATGATCTCGATCATTTTTTTGAAAATTCCTGATTTTCGTTTTGAGAATGTTATCATTCTGTCTCCGTAACCTTCAACTTTCTTCATCTCGATCTTTTGCTTCCCTTTTGTTTGTTTTCCCTTTGTCTTCCTCGTTGACATGTTTGCAGAGATATGAGTGTTTGATTCTTAGTTTTATGGTGATAGTAAAACCATACATGAACACAAAGTATTTCTAGGAAATGAAAGAGATTGAATTGTTATAAAGACATTGATTGTGCATCTTATGAAGATTGTTGTATAGTATTGACTAATTTACAAAAATTGACTAAATATTTGGCAACTTATTTACACATCTTCAAAATATCCTTCAAATAGTTTAATTTGTCAACAAACTATCATATGGTAATTCAATTACAATTATTGTTGGTCGTATATTTTAATTTTGGGCCAAAAAAGTTATGGATATATAAAATCCGATAAGTTTTTGTTACGAAAAAGAAAAACTCCGAAATGTAAACATATTAAGAAATTCCTTCAAATATTTACAAAATTAAATCAGTCAACAAATCATCATGGTATAACTCAATTAGAACCGTATATTTTAATTTCGACCCAAAACAACTCTATGGGTATTAAATTCAAGAAAATTTTGTTACGGAAAAAAGATATAATAAAAGTTTTTCCGTTTTAATTTCTTAACAGAAACATTTAGTTTGCTAAGTAAACATCTTAAGAAAATTCTTCAAATAATTGCAAACTTAAATCAGTCAACAAACTATCATGGTAACTCAATTACAATAATAGCGTTTAGTATGAAATTTCAAGAAAAACAAAAAAAACATATTTAATATACGAAAATTTGTCTGAAAATTTATAAAATATGAATCTTAAATTTAAATCCTTTTAAATTTGGTTGTATATATGAAGTATTTCACAATTTTTCAACTAAAGAATTAACATTGAAAAAAATTAAACATCATTTAGGATAAAAAAAAACTAATAGAACAACTTATTATAGACCAATCAATATTCCCTACATCTTTATTTAAGTGACATATGGTTAGGTCATTCAAAGATATTTCGTTTTCATAAAAAAAAAAGCTATTTTAGCTGTTTTCTGAAAGGCAACTACCAGTTACCAGATCCCCAAAACAGGAGAATTATCGATTCTCACGTCGAGCTTGAAGAAGAAGAAGAAGAAGATGGGTGCAATTAAGTCGGCGATTGGAGATATGTTGATGACCTTCTCTTGGGTTGTTCTCTCCTCCACGTTTGGTATTCAAACGGCGGCTATTATCTCCGCCGGCGATTTTCATGGAATCACTTGGGCTCCGTTGGTCATCCTGACGTTCATGATCTTCTTCTACGTCTCTATCTTCACTATTATCTTCGGTGGTGCTAGCTTCAATCCTACCGGAAACGCCGCGTTTTATGTCGCCGGAATCCCTGGAGATACACTTTTCTCCATGGCTATTAGATTACCTGCTCAGGTATACAAATCCTAAGATCCAAACATTTTGGAATTTCTGAATTTCAGTTTAGGCTTGTGTTTTGTCTGCTAAGTAGAATCTAAGTGTATGAATCATTGATTCTCAATCTTTATCCAATGTCCTTCTCGTGAGATTTGTCCCCACTTGTATGCCCCAGTAATATCCGAATTTCTTCTTGCTCAATTTTATCGTACACCATTTTGGTATATCGAGGTTGATCTTCTGTTGTTCGTATATTCTCAGTTTGATCTGTATAGTATACTTAGGTTTGAGGTTTCCTGTAAAGAAGAACACAGAGTATCAGATTCTTTCACAAAATTTGTTTTCTTTTTGTTGATGTATGTGTTAATCACTTTATCAAAAGTAGGCAAACAAAACCTTATCTTCATATGTATGTGTCCATGTGTTACATGCTCTTTTAGCTTTTTCTGAAGTTTCTTGCGTGTCCATGTATCATAACATAAGGAGATAAAAATCGGTTGATTTTAAACTTGGTAGTATTCTGTATTCTTTAGGTGAATTAAATCTAGCAAAAAGACTATTGCTTTAACTGGAATTTCATGATCCTTCTTCTGACTGATTTTTGATTCCGGCTGCATAATGTGTGAAAAGGAAATGTGAAATAATATATGTGATTCCAGGCAATTGGTGCTGCAGGAGGTGCATTCGCCATTGTGGAGTTTATACCAAAGAAGTACAAGCATTTGATTGCTGGGCCTTCTCTTCTGGTTGATGTGCACACTGGAGCTATTGCTGAAACCATCTTAAGTTTTGGTATTACTTTTGCGGTTTTGCTAATTATCCTCAAGGGTCCTCGGAGATTGCTTGCTAAGACCTTCTTGCTTGCTCTTGCAACCATCTCATTTGTTGTCCCCGGGTCTAAATACACCGGACCAGCCATGAATCCTGCCATTGTAAGTGTTCAAGATGTCTTTCATATGTTTCTATACAACTCCTCTCCTAAATTGCAGAATCATTGTTAAGATTTTTGGGTCATAGACGTTTACACTGATCTTTTAGTTGCAGCACACTTAAACCCCAATAATTATGATGAATCAGTGACCTTTCTATATCTGTCCTGTGTCTACAATGCAGGCATTTGGATGGGCATACATGGACAGCTCTCACAACACATGGGACCATTTCTACGTCTATTGGATCAGTTCTTTCGTCGGAGCGTTATCTGCAGCATTGCTCTTCCGTACTATCTTCTCACCATCTCGACCCCAGAAGAAGAAACAGAAGAAAGCTTGAAGATAAACCCGATTGAGAAGACACTGGTCGGATTGTTTACCTGTTGAGCTGCAGAAAGATTAACAAAATTGTTCAATTCTAAGAATTTGGGAGAAGAAGAAAATCGAAATCTCCTTGTCATTGTTTAGATTCATGTCTCTATATATGGATTTGTGCATAAATCACAGACTCTTTCTGTTTTTAGATTATTAATCTATAAATTAATGTCTGGTTTAGGTTGGTTCTATTCGGTTTATTCTCCAATTCGGTCCTGAAAAGAAAAGCCATCACAATTCGGTTTAATTCGGTTATTTGTGTCAAATCGAAAGAATTAATTATTTTGTTTTGTTTAAACTTTACACTAAAATCAGCTTTTCGTGGATATTACCCAAACTCTGTTCCGCAATCTTAAAATAAAAAAAGTCTAACGTCTTTGTTTTGGTCTAATCGCTCACGCAAATTTCCCGATTCAGATCTGTGGCAGAATTTGAATCGAAGCCTCGGATCAATCCGGTAATCAACCGAAACTTGCAATTGTTCGCCGATCTGGATCCATCAAAGGATCCGCCGCAGTCCTTGAAGACGTCGGCGTCCTCCGCCACCGGAAACAGGATCCGTTACCGCTCTCCTTCCGCCTCTGAGCTATTGGAATCAGGATTAGCCCCCGGATTGTCTGGTTCTCATTCTCCTACCTCTGACTCTCATCAAGGTCTTCTGTCTATCGACGGAGGTAAAATGTCGGCGAAACGAGCGATCGGACGGCATGAATCTCTTGCTGACAAGATCCATCGACATCGAGGTCTTCTACTCGTGATCTCGATTCCCATTTTGTTGATTGCTCTGGTGCTAATCTTAATGCCGGGGACGTCTACGTCTGTCTCTGTCATTGAGGAGTACACGATGAAAAACCAGGGAGGTTCGAATTCGAGGGGTCCGAAGAATTACGCTGTCATTTTCGATGCTGGAAGTTCTGGAAGCCGTGTGCATGTGTATTGTTTCGATCAAAATTTAGATCTCATTCCTTTGGAGAATGAGCTCGAGCTCTTCTTACAGGTATTGCATTTGATTTGCTGTTCTTTCGTTTAATAGTGTAGCCTTCAGAAACTTATAATGCCTAAGTTTTTTCTTTTCCATAATGCCACCTTGCCTCTGGTACAACAAAGATCTCTCGCTGGCAATGCTTGATCGATCTTAAGCTGTTTGGTTTATTTGATTCGTATTCTAGTTTCTAATCAATGATACAATTGTCTTAGTCAAGTTCCTGTTGTTAGTTTTGGAAACACATGATCTCTATTTCTATACTTTATTCAATTACATTGTGTAATTGGGGAAAAAAGTAGTGGCTGTTAATTTGAAATGATAAGAAGCTGCCTGTTTGCTAGTTTTGTTTTTTGTAATATCTAATACCCCTCAGCTTAAGCTCAATAAAATTTATGGCATAATGTTTCATTTGCAGTGTTTAATATGCATTTTGTTGGCATTTTAGCTCACTGAAAATATTGTGTCTAAAACTTTTTATCTGATATTGTTTCAGCTTAAACCTGGTTTAAGTGCATATCCTAATGATCCTCGGCAATCAGCAAACTCTTTGGTATCTCTTCTTGACAAGGCTGAAGCTTCTGTTCCTCGAGAGTTGCGTCCAAAGACTCCTGTCCGAGTTGGGGTATAGAAACGAGTACCTTTCAGACAAAGACAATTGGAGCTATTAATGTTATAGTCCATTTTTATGTTAATCTTTTAAACTATTTACACCTTATCTGTTTTTAGGCCACTGCAGGTTTGAGAGCTTTGGGCCAACAAGCTTCTGACAACATTTTGCAAGCAGTAATTATTGTGTTTACAATCTCTAAAAACATATTTGCATGCTTTCTAGCTTCTATATTAAAAGAAAATTTTGATTTAAGGTTAAGGAGCTCCTGAAGGATAGAAGCACGCTGAAGACTGAGGCAAATGCAGTGACTGTTCTGGATGGTACTCAGGAAGGGTCTTATCAGTGGGTATGTTTGATGTTTCCAAGATTCATGCTAGATCCTGTTCCTATTTTAAACAACCTGTAGACAAGTGACAAGTTTTCATTTTCCATTACTGTCCATTTCTAAGGTGACAATTAACTACTTGCTAAAGACTTTGGGAAAGCCGTACTCAGATACAGTTGGTGTTGTTGATCTTGGAGGGGGATCGGTTCAAATGGCATATGCTATATCAGAGGATGAAGCTAAAACTGCACCAAAACAATTAGAAGGCGAAGACTCGTATGTCAGAGAAATGTATCTCAAGGGACGGAAGTATTTCCTCTACGTTCATAGGTTTGTCATCTGTCATTGCTATTGTACTGATTAAAACTTTTTTGTTAAATCTTTCATGCTAGGCATAAAACTGGATTTGATTTAACCTTCAACATTCATGCAATATCTTATTCGCTTACAAATTGCAGCTACCTACATTACGGGTTACTGGCTGCCCGGGCTGAGATATTGAAAGTTTCTGAAGAGTCCAGCAACCCCTGCATTGTGACTGGCTATGCTGGTAAGTGAAAGCTAGACTTATGAAATACGTGGGTTACATGCGAAGGTCTAGTACATATTAGATTGCACTTCCTAGTTCCTTAAAACTGTTTGATTCATGTCAGGTAATTACAAATATGGAGGAAAATCGTTTAAAGCCTCAGCTTCTCCATCCGGTGCAAGTGTAGATGAATGCCGGCGAGTAGCTCTTAACGCACTTAAAGTCAACGATTCAGTATGTACACACATGAAATGTACATTCGGTGGAGTATGGAACGGTGGAGGCGGTGGTGGCCAAAAGAACATGTTTGTTGCTTCATTTTTCTTTGATCGAGCAGCAGAGGTAAACACAAAAATCGTATTTTTAGTTGACCTAATCAATTCAAGCACTTAGGTAACATCAAACTGTTAACAATGAAAACAGGCTGGTTTTGTTGACCCGAAGCGACCTGTAGCTGAAGTTAAACCACTTGACTTTGAAAAAGCTGCGAACAAAGCTTGTAACATGAGAATAGAAGAAGGAAAATCAAAGTTCCCACGTGTAGAAGAAGATAATCTTCCTTACTTATGCATGGATCTTGTTTATCAATATACTCTTCTGGTTGATGGATTCGGTAAGTTTCTCAACAACAACTTGACCAAAAGCCTATCAATATGTGTTAAAATTTCCATAATTTCATCAAAAGCATTGAGTAATTTATTTAATAAAAATGCAGGATTGAAGCCATCACAGACAATAACATTAGTGAAGAAGGTGAAATACGGAGATTACGCCGTAGAAGCTGCATGGCCACTAGGAAGCGCCATTGAAGCCGTATCCTCACCATGAGGTAGGAAGCATTTTTGGGTATTTACACAAAAACCCCAATTCTTTTTCATTTCTCCAAAAATCACCTTCAAGCTTTTTTCTCAAATTTTGTTGTCATCATCTTAACCCTTAGTTTCTTCTTTACTACACTATCATTTTTTGTGTCTTGTAATAATCATCTATCCGGTAAAGGAGTTTTGATTCTTATGTAATCTTTAATTTTAATGTTTGTGTGTAGACGATACTGCATACGTGTCCTCAGTTTCTTTCTTATAAAATATAATTCCTTTTGACGATAGAGAATATGAGATGGTAGTCTTTGTCCATTTGGAATCTTTCAAACTTACAATTGTTGAGATTTGACTGATTCTTAAAAAAAACTTAATTATATTTCCCTACGTGTATTCTATATCAAAATTCACAACAAATTCCCATTATTAGGCCAAAATGTTTTCGTGTGAATACTTTGTTACAATTATTTGTTGATAAAAAGAAGAAAAAAAAAGAGTTGGAGATGAGGATTGACCAGTCAAAAGGCATTTATATAGTTGGGAAGTGATACGTTAGGTGAGTCATTCATAAAACTAAACTAAACTAAACAAGATTGATTTATGACCATTTACACGCCCACTCCAATTCTAATCTCTTGTCACCTACTTGACTTTCATGCCCATATTAATCCATTTTTTTAATATAATTCTATTCAACCATATAAACTTTATGATAATTTAAATAAAATATACCTCTTTTTTATGTATATTATTGATTTAGTAGCCTTGCATAGCTTGTTTATTGCATGCTTAAACTATTATTTTTCGAGTTTTTGACCGATTGATATATAGCTGAGAAAAACAAAAAAGTACATAAATTTGAATAATTGTGAAGATAAAACAGACGGTGGAGAAAAGAGAAAGAGTTAACGTGATAGATAAAAACAAAAGTGAGATCGCTTTAAGTAAAAAGAAAAAGATGTTGATTGATGAGTAGTTGCAAACTGGACAGGTGGGTTTTTCATATTTCAGTTGTACAAGTAATCCTTCTTTATATCTAACCACACTTAATTATTCATCATCAACGACTATTTAATTCTTGTTAGATATTTTCTTAATTGAAGTTGTCTTCTTAAGATGAATCTCAATAAAAACGTATCAATAATATATTTTTTCAGACGAATAATACATCGTTTATTTAGGTTTTCTATTTTTTTTTTTTTTTGGTACCAAAAGTCCAAAAAAACCTCACGTTCAATTCCATTCATCGGGATGAGTTTCATATGGGCTTTTGGCGATGCTGTATCTATCTTCAAAATCGAAGATTCCAATATATTGTAGATAATGCATATTATTCAAAAATAATTTAATTTTGATTATGATTATAATTATAGATTGGTCAAAAATAGTTGTTTTGAATAATTTTTTTCCAAGAAATTCTCAATTAATGATTTTGACCATTCAATTTTGATCAAAAATTGATTAAAACAACGGTTTTTAGACTAATTTATGATTATAATCATTGTTAAATTTGCGTTATTTTATAGTTTACCGTCAAAATTGGTCACAACTTTGATAATATATCGATTGGTCAAAATATTTTAATTATTTAGTGACCAAATATTTAATTCGTTACAAATTAATAGATTTTTTGTCATAATTATGTTAGTCTAAAATTTTACTCATAGTATAACATGTTTTTTTGTAGTGGTAGAATTTTTATTAGTCGGAATCAATGGTTACATAAAAACTAAAACCTTTTCATTTATCAAGAAAAAAGGAAAAAAAAATATTATAAGTTTTAGTGTATAAAAGAAAGAAAAATATCCACAACCTAAACCCAAAATTGTGGGTATGAAATTTAAGATAAATCTTTATCTTTAGAAAGTGGGAGAATGGAAAGAAAAGTACAAAATACCATTCTCGAATACGTAAAGAGATCACCATTCTTATTCAGCTTAGGTTAAGTTAAGTTAGTACCCATCATTCCACAAACTTAAAAGCAATCTCAATATTTAAAATGATAGATAATTTTAAAAGGAAGAAAACGATGTCAACTATAATATGACATTTACAATTTTATTTTCCATAGAAGTATTTATTTCTTAAAGTTTTTTCACATACTAGTTATATTCTATGAATCGGTACAGTTGTGTTATGTTAGCATGATCTACAAGATATCAATATGTGTAAAACGAAAAACTAAGTTACAAACCTCTTCTTTTCTTGTAAATAAGATACTTAAACAAATCATGTAGTTATGAGCTAAAATATTATAAATCGATTTATATATCATTATGCCATAAAAAAAATTAAACTAATAATAAATAAATAAAACAGATGAATTTAAGTGGATAATATCAAACTCTGATGAATTAAGTGTGGGCTTACTTCATTCTTTTGGCATATGCTATCTTTTACGGTTTTTGTCTTATTACTAAACGTATATACTTCTATTTCTCTCTTTTTTCTAATAGTTTCTTTATGAATTTAGTGTTTTCAATTTTTTATATGAATTCAAATGTTCAATAACAATCTATATCTGCTTATTTTACTACAAGACTCACTGGTCTATATTCAAATAACTCGTCTCACATGCATTTTGTTATATATTTTCAAATTAACACTATTCGTCATTGTGGAATATAATTTTTTTTAAGTTATTCAAACTATCCATATAGTGAAAATCAATATTCCAATTTAAAATGTATATTAAAATGAAATGCTCTCGCCTAAACTATAACTAGGTGCAGAATTGTTGACATTGAACGAATCCAAATACTTTTTACGACGTTTTTCATTGGGTTATTATATATTATTTTATAATATTTGAGTAAGACTTTTGATTTTGTCGATTTTTTCTTTAAAAAATATTGTTCAATTACCTACAAACTAAACAAAAAAGTCTTTTAAAAAGTCATATAAGTTTGCTCTTATTAGATGAAATAAGGTACAATTATTGGTTTATTTGTTTACATATTTGGAAAGAAAAAATAAATCAAAATCAAAATCAAATGTATTTTAAGGAAAATTGAGTTAGCGTGTGGTTAGCGTGTGTGTGTGAATGACATTGTGGCATGTCATTATCATATAAATAAAAATAAAATAAATCTTAATCTGAATTATGTAATTTTCATTGATAACATCATTATAATATAATTAACTAAGTAAATTACGTTATTAAGTAGATCATGTGTGGGTGATTATGATTCCACGTTTGTTCTTTGTGAAGAAACAATTGTTTAAAATTTGGTTTGTATCCCACCAAGAAACATATCGAACCAAGATTAGTTTAATACTTGCTTCATTA
>JAKUCM010001935.1:0-30358 GCA_023374145.1 Lepidium sativum
GAGAGAGAGAGAGAGACCATTTCTCATCGATATGAACCATGTTGTACGTATCAACAAACTTTGGTTCATGAGGTAGAAAATTTTTATCCAACATAGAGATGCAAAATTGTAGTCTACCTTTTATATTGGCTTCTTTCAAATGTGGTTCGATGGCATTATTGTGACGTCAAAAAACTCCTTGCTTTTTTCTAAATGGTGTTGTAAGATTCACACCCATAGTCATTGACATCAATCTCAAAGTTGTTCGCTTGCATAATGGAATCTCAGAAATTTGAGTTTGCTCAATTGAGATTCTTTTGCGACCACAATTTTCCGTCCTCCAGTGTGATACATTGACTTTTCCACTCATAGATTAAAAAATGGAAGTAAAAAAAAAAATGGAATATCAACATATACATATATAAAATATATGTTTATATTCCATTTTTCTATTTAACACATATGACAAAAAGAAAAATGTAATATCAACATATTCTTATATAAAATATGTAAACATCAAAATAAATAGAAGTCTAAACAAAGAAGTTAATAATATGTGTCATAAAGAAACTTTCGTATTTCACATTTCCAAATATTTGTTTTTTTTACAAATTTTTCTATAAATTAATAATATTAATTTATAAATAAATTAATATATCTCTAAATTAATAATTTATAAAAGTTTAACTATATTTGGTTCTTCTTAATAGACCGGTTTGGTATAGCATCATTACACGGTGGTCCTTGCGTTTCAAGTAAAGGATAGGAGCGCTTGACTAAAATAAATTTCCTTTATTACATAGGAAAAAAAAGGAAATTAAACATTTTTCAAAACATCTATAAATAAGGTTGATTGAGGCATAAGTGATCATTTGTCATTACTTACTATAAACACAAAAACAAAAAGCTGAGAGAATGTCGAAAAAGATTAGAGAACTCCTTCAATACTGCGAAGAGAACTATGAGAAAGGAAACCTTGAAACCGCATTAAGATGCGCCGTGTCAGTGTGCGTAGCGAATCCAGAGGCTCCTGAACCTTACGCACACGTCGCTGTTTACAGAATGCTTCTCGCAGCAGCTAACAATCGCACGGCCACAGGAGAGCCTGACTGGTACGCAGTTTTGGGTATCAACAAACGCCAAACTCTGGCAAAATCCATTAAGAGGCGATGCTCTGAGATTGTCGAACTGTTGAACGGCGAGACTGGGGACTTCAAGGTTGGTATTAGGGTTTATGATTTGGTGGGACAAGGTTTGGCCCTGTTGACCAACGAGGATACAAGAAGAGCATATGATCTCCGTTCTGGATTTTCTGTTTAAACTGAATCTTACCATCGTTTAGAGGGTTTAGGGTTTATTAGAGACAAGTTATGTTTAGAAATTTATGTTGATTAACGAGTTTTTGAATAAAGATTTTATTTTACGTTTTAGACTAAACTCCGTAATCTCTGTTTTACTTCTTCTCTTAGGGTTAGAGTTGAACATCGAAGAAAAAGTGTTTATAAATATAAACTATATATGTAACAACTCTCTATTCTACTTAGGTTAGAAGTGAACAAAAAAGAAGAATCTTCCAAACGTTTAAACTACATATTTAACAACTTTTAGAGTCTTTGATTTAGTTCTTCAAGTTGAACTCAAGAACTAGCTGCATTCATACCACTCTTAGAATAGCATTCACTACCTGTGGAAATCATGTTCTATTTTTAGCCAAATATTAGTTCGTCTTTGATGTTGTAAAATCACGTACCATGACTGCAAAATAGACGCTCTTGTGAAGGACAATAGTAGACAAATAACCATAGATTTTATCTTTATCTATACTAATGCATCTCACATTGTCACATACATGAGATCAAGTGTAGTTTAAAAAAACACAAAATAAACTGAAAAGAGAACAATACATAAAAAAACATACATATATCTTTCTTAGTTTATCATCAGTTAAATGTAATGAATTCATACTCTTTTCGATCTTTCTCCGACTTTTCTTCATAAGATGATCTTCAACGCCTTTATCCATATCAGCACGTGCATTATCCGCATCATCTTCAGGACCAACCAGAGCTTCAGACACAGTTTGAGCAGCGTCTTTTGTATTCTCCCAAGACCCTTTCACTGTCTCTTTAGTCTTCTCTCCAAGTTCCTCAGCTCTACCCTTCACACTCTCCTTATAACCTTCTGCTCTTTCCGCTGCCATAGACGCTCCTTTGTTTACTCTGTCTTTAGTCTGTTCCGCATAATCCTTAGCCTTCTCTTTTGCATCATAAGCTGTGTCCTTTGCTTGTTTGTTTGTCTCGTAAGCTTTTTCTGCAGCTTTTGTGGCGCCTTCATTGGCCTTGTCTTTAGCCGCTTGCGCATAGTTTTCTGTTGTATCCTCCCTCCATTTCTGTGAACCGTAAGCTGTATCTCCCCTCAAATCTCTTCCCTGAAGATAAACATCACAAAGTACTTTCTAGGATTAACATCTTGACCAACACGCTAACCTAAGAACCACAAACATAATTTATTCAACCGGACCAAAATCTACTCTAAGTCTCTAACTAGGATACATAAAACAATATATGTGTGTATATCTGCGAAAATGCATCAAAATTCTTTTACATTCAAAAAGGTTCGAATAATATTATTATAGACCTCCAAAACAAGCCCGATTTGAATCAAAACTCTTCACATGAACATGAACATGAAAATCTATAGGACTCGTACGAATATGGTAAAGTTGTGATGACCTCATTTTGGCTAACGGAGGAGGCGAAGCAGACGCGAGAAACTTTCCGGGTAGAAGAAGCGAGAGTAGCAGGAGCGACTCTAGGGAGCGCCTTTGAGAGACCAATGAGAGCGGTTTTTGTTAGCTGCATGGTCGCCATTTCCATCAAATGAAGAACGAGATTTTTCTCTGAATATGTGATTCGATTCGATAGATCCTATATTTTCTTCCTCTTTTTGCAGTGATCTTGGAGGTCGGTTTCTGTAATACGTTGCAGCTTGTAGATCTAAGACCACCTCCAATGCTAAGAACCCCTTAAAAGTTTTTTTAGCATTTTCTTAATAAAAAAAAATTACAATTTACAAGTTAAGAAATACACATGAAGATTTAAAATTTTAGGGTCTGCAATGGTAGAACTCCAATTGGAGTTCTTAAAAAAACAAAAAAAAAAGATTGTTTTTAATGGTAAAATTTATTAAGCTAAAATGTATCAATGTATCAATTTTTCAATGTTCCAATTGTATTCAAATGAGCAACTTAAGTGTGTTACTTGTCCATGAAATGATTTTGATAATATCTTGATTATAGAATTCAACATCCATGCTGAATCATCTAACTTTGGTTGTGGTTTTCCATTCTGAAGTTTCTGTTTCATTTCCAGCACAATTCACCATAATGCGACCATTAGGCATTAGCCTACTTGTCAGCTCCTGCCAAATCGGGACCTAAAACAAATTCAAACCAAATTACTAAGACACAAAGTGTCTATATGTGAATACTAAGACCAGTAACCATAACTGTTGAAAGTACATGTTGTAGCTGATCTAAGACCTTTCCATCAGTGAACAGATCAACAATGATCCTTACATCAATATAAGAACTCAAGAATTCAGAGAAAAATCAGAATTGACAACATTGAACAATCTAGAAATCTCACCAACATATTTTCTTGAAGCATCTGGAGAAGAAGAGAGAGAGAGCATCATCTACACGAATAGTAAGTACCGCCTTTTGATGTTGGTTTCTCTAGCTCAGACAGCTCGAGATATTGTCTTGCTTTCTCAATTAACTACTGTCCACAAAATAAATCACAGTGAACTCAAGCTTCCAAAATGCAAAGGAATTTCTGCAACAAAATCCGATAGCTTACATACAATGTCATCAACCTTTATAAAGTGTGGGTGTGTGTGTATAACCTCTTTATTTTTTCCATTGCGAAAACACCACCAGCAATAGAGAAAGACAAAAAGTGAACCAATAGTATAGAGATTTTATGAACCATCAGAATCCAGCAGTATCCTCTTTACCACCATGGCTCACCACAACAACCTACTCATCCTAGAGGAATATTATTCATCAATCTAACATCATTCAGACCTAGAGGAATATTATTTATTGTCTCTGTCTGATCAGTTAAACACACTACACCCTCCGCAAAAAGTTCATCTAAAATCCAATCAAGAATCCTACATCTTTCAAGACAGTATTCAATCAACTCAGCTGTAAAATCTGGTATAACTCTATACTAACAAAACCAAACAAATTAAAATCATTGAACAATCATCATATTGACATGCTCCAATCAACATAACTACAAAACACAAAATATGTTTGTTATACTTATCTAATAGGTTGAAGACATTCTTTCTCCTCACGAAGTTGTATATGAAAAGCCTTTATTGCCTTTGAATCTCTCTCAACCGACGCTTAAACTCAGACTAATAATCTGCAAAACAATTTTGAGAAAATTCAAGAGAATTAAAACCCAACACAACTCTGATCGAATTCGAGACAGTATAAATCCAACACATCTCTTATTAGTCGAAGAAAATCGATAATGTCAAAGTAATTGAATACACTAAACCTAAAGCTTCCATATAAATCCTAGATTGAAAGTAAAATCAAAATCAATTTAGCTTTAACTAAAGTTTCACCTTCTATTGTGACCGAGAGGGAGATAGAGATAGAGAGAGAGAGAGAGAGCGAGAGAAATCGAATTTGAGAGTGAAAGATAAAGAGGAACCCAAATCTAAGGCATAGATGGTAAAGGAAAGATCGACGGCGAAAGATGATAAATGTCAAGAATTTTAGGTTCAATTTGAGCTGAGGTTGAGAGAAAGAGAGCCGGAGTTCAGTCCTTTTTTTCAACTAAATTTTCAATCTCCAATCACAACGCACCACGTCAGCAGTTCTTAGGGGTTCCTTAACCTCACTAATAAGAGCTGGTTCTTGCAGAGTAATTTCACTGATCATTTTTTAAATCCCTAAAATCACTAAGATATTCTGTAAGAGTCAACAATGGAGCTACTCTAACAGCAGAGAAGCTGGCAACTTAACTATTTGACACGTGTTTAAATATGATTTTAGTGACTTTCGTGATTTATTTGGAAACAAAACGCACCATATTACCTAGGTGATTTTTCTTTTAACCACATGAGATTAATTTCAACGCTTACTAACGTTAGGCGGACGGTAACTTTTGTTAGTGGTTTTGAAAAATTAGTTAGAGTCTAATAAATTTAGTTCAGATTTAGATTTAGTTTTTCGGATGATTCGATATTTTGGTTCTTTTGATATTATACTTATTTGGAATTTTTTATTTTTTGGATATGGTACAGTTTGGTATATATCGAGTTAGGATTCGAGTAATTATATATATAAAATATATATATATATTAATAGAAAAATTCTAAAAAGCTAAAGTTTAGTATTAATTTGATTCAGATTCAATTTTTTGAGTAGATAAATTTATTATCTATTTGGATATTTCTTTCCTTTGATGTCTCCATTCGGTCAATTTTTTCTGGAAGTTCTGACTTTTTTGGTTCTAAAGCTTTTTTGGAATTGTTCTTCTAATACAAATTGTTTTTTATTCATGTTTTAGATCTTTAAAACAAAATACCATGTCAACCACTTAATTTCTGATTTAATCGTTTAGTTACAGTATCCATTTAATTTACCTAAAATTTAGTTAGATTGTCTCCGTCTAGCTAGCATTTAGGCAACACACAATTTTTCGAAGATTGATTAATACTCCCTTTGTTTCATTATATAAGTTGTTTTTAGAGATTTTTCATTATTTCAAAATATAAGTTGTTTTCCAAAACCAAGACAAAAAGCAAATTAGAATTTTTTAAAAAATTTAGACATACGCTTAAACACCCACAACTCTCAAAATTTAATCACCTTTTACCAAAAAGAAACTAGTCAAACTAAAGCATTAGAGCATTAAATTAGAATAAGTCATATGTCTTTTCTTATTTCACTGTAAAAACCCAACTTATAGTTTTACTAGTATTTTCTTATTACTCTAGTTTTTTCTTTAAAATAAACCATGGAAAAAAAGAAAAAAAACAAATCAGAAAATATATTCAAAAAATTAACCAAACACAATCAAATTTAAAAAATTTCACTCTCCATTTGATTTAAATAAGATAATACATTATGATATTGGAGAGCTTCACCCTGACAAAGAAATTAAAGATACTATATTGGAGATGTTGAAGATCTATGCACCTAAAATTTTCTAGCTTTGATCTTTTTTTCTTCTGTGTTTTAAATAATTTTTCTTAATTTGATCTTTGTGGTCATTGATGCTTCATTTTCTATATATAAATGGAATAATGAATGTAATTGAAAATAAGATAATAAAAATATTCAATAAATATATATGAAAATATTTGATCTCCACATTCCACATGTGTTCTTGCATTATCATGTTAAATAAATATTGTCTTTCCTTGATCTTCTTTTGGCCACTTCTCATGAATAATTGGTATAACTTTTTCAATCATGCATGCTTTTATATCTTCTCTCTTGACAAAAGTTAATGTTTTTAGCTCTAACGCTCCAACATCTCTGTTTTTACTCCGTCTCTTAGCTGGCTGCATAGTAATAAATGGAAATTTTCCAATTTTTCCTGAAAAGATCTCATTTCCTTCTTCGTTAAACCTTGGACGAGCTATTGCTGCTAGAAACATTACTTTTCCAATAAAATTCTTACTTTGACATGTACGATGTGGATCTTCTTCAGTCGGGAGTATATAATATTTTTCGGCTTTCTTTGTCATATAGAACAATTAATCATCGATATGAACCATGTTGTACGTATCAACAAACTTTGGTTCATGAGGTAGAAAATTTTTATCCAACATAGAGATGCAAAATTGTAGTCTACCTTTTATATTGGCTTCTTTCAAATGTGGTTCGATGGCATTATTGTGACGTCAAAAAACTCCTTCTTGCTTTTGTCTAAATGGTGTTGTAAGATTCACACACATAGTCATTGACATCAATCTCAAAGTTGTTCGCTTGCATAATGGAATCTCAGAAATTTGAGTTTGCTCAATTGAGATTCTTTTGCGACCACAATTCCCCGTCCTCCAGTGTAATACATTGACTTTTCCGGTATTAACTGTTTCTTTAGCTCGTTTCCAAATCCTTTGCACCATTATTATAGGCACCAAAAATTGATCATAATGTTCTCTTGTTACATTTCTTGCCAACTTTCCATCAATGCTCCTCTCTAATGAAGCACCGAAAATATTTTGTCTCTCTTCATTTGACAAAAAAATTCTGGTTTTTGTTAAATATTACTGGTATTGAAGTATAATTTCATTATCTGTTCAAAAAAAATTATTAACAAAAAGCTAGCAAATATGAAATTATAATCTTCATGTTACGTGACTAACATATAAATCATTGGGAAGAAGAAAAAAATAATTTTATAAGAAAAGCCATTATATCAATCAACACAGTTAAATAAAGGCAAATTCAAAACCTTCAAAGAAAGGAAGCAATTACTATCTTTAGAAAATAAAACAACAAATATGGAATTAAAAAGTAACTCTCTATTCATTTGTCAGGTTAAACTAAAGTTTTAAAGTTTCATGAACAATGTTCTTCTTCTAATATGCTACGTAAAAGTGAACAGAGCTTTATGTAATTTGTATGTAATTTTAATGAAGCTACTATAGAAGAAAAATAAATTTAAGGATTAAATTTAATACTTAACAAAAATAAGAAAACTTAACAGAAAATAAGTAAAAAAAAATTAAAAATTTTAAAAGAAAACATTGTTACCTGAACTTATTGGAAGATCTTCATGATTCGTGACTTTCTTCTTAAGGAATTTCATTTAAATCAAATAAACCTTCATTCTCATAATCTAAAATTGAAACATTCAAATCAAAACTAAAAGTCATGAATAAAAGTTGACGATAATTTTCTATGTTGAATGTTGTATATATAGACATTTAAAGATTTCACAATTTTTTTGTTGACTCTATTATTAAATTTTAAATTTTTTGTTCAAGTTGATTTTGTAAATGTTAGCTCCAAAACAAATTTTGTAAAAGTAGTTTAAAATTAAGACGTGAGTTTTGTCATTAAATGTTTTGGTTCCATTGTGAAATTGGCTTTTTTGATTTTTTAGTAATAAAATATTTTTCTATTTTTTTAATTAAATTTCATGCTTATCTAGAGAAAATAAAAAGTAAAAGTTTTTTTTTAATAAGATTGCATTCAAACAAAACAACTTATAGAATGAGATGGAGTATTAAAAAAGAGCCAAGTTTCCAAAATGATGATTTAGTTATATACATGAGTTTTTTAAAAACTAGGTGAATATACATAGGTTTTGTAAAAAGTCCCTACATATATAAAAGTAACAAAAAAGTCCCCACATATATAAAAGTAACAAAAAAGAAAGAGTTGTATCTATTTTTGGGGACAGTTGCTAAGAAAGTGTCAGAATGGAATACAACACAAATGTACGAGAGAGCTAGACTAAAGAGATTAAAAATATATATATAAACATATTATTGCAAATCGGCAGATAAAAACATCATTAGACCTCTTTTTTTAGGGTGTAACTAATTTATTATACGTGTATTCTGATGTTTGCTTGTATACAGTATATATTACTAAAAACATATATATTGGAAAGAACATTAATTTGGAGATAACGAGAATGTTTATGACATATGTGAATTCGTGTAAGTAATAATATATTTACAGTTTTAACAGATTATTTGAAATATTAACTAGTTTAATATACATATATTCTGATGTTTGCATACATACAATATATATTACTAAAAGAAAATTTATTGGAAGGACCAATTGCTAGGAGATGACAAGAACGAAGGAAATATATGAATTCGTATAAGAAATGTAACATTAACAACTGATTTGAAATGTTAACCAATTAATTATATACTTACCAAGATGTTTGCTTACATACATTATATATTACTAAAAACATATCCGTTTGAAAAAACACGAATTAGGATATTAAAAAGTATATTATACATATACTCGTATGTTTATTTATATACATTATATATTATTAAAAAAATTCATTGGATAGAGCACTAGAAGATGACTAGTCGGTATATCTTCCAGAGCGTCAATGATGTTCCGAATAGTAGACTGTTTTAGGTACACACTCGCTCTATCGCATATTAGTTCATAGCCTTGTGCCATAAGACATTATGAGAGTTTTAACTCTTCTTCCACTTTTTTATGCGAGATGAAATATACAACAATCAAAAGATAACCCATGTAAACGTACACATGCAAACACGACGGCGAAAGTATTTGGGTGAATAAAAAATATGGACGAGATGAAATACCAACTAAGTATGTGCATAATAAATTTGTTATTAGTCGAGACCATTTACCGTAGAAGACGCTTATTTTAGAAGCAAAGAAGAAAGAGTTTTAGGACAACATAGCCGTTTGGAAAAAAATAAAAAATAAATTGTCACAATATATGGTTCTAATTCTATTTTTCTTTTTTCCTATTTTTCCTTTTTCTACTTTGCATTTTCTCTCTTATATCTCCTTCTATATAAACACTCATTGTAAAATGTTTTCATAAGTAAGAAGAAGAGAAGAGTCTTCTCTAATATTCTCCCTTAATTCTTTCTTTATTTTCAGCAAGTATAGTTAATCTTTGGTGTTAATTCTAACATGGTATCAGAGCAATGATTCTCGGCCATTCTCTTCTTCCTTAATCTCTTAATCTTCTCAGGTTTCTCTTATCTTGTTCGACTTTTTGCAAAACAAGAACTCCAAAAACAGAGGAAAAGATTTCCAAGTCTTCTCTACAAAGGTACAATCTTTCCTCAAGTTTCAAGCTCACGGGTCTTTTGATTCTCAGGGATAAGGTGTGAAGAAGTTTTGTTTGTATAAACAATGGATTTCACCCAAGCTAAGTCTCATATGGTCTCTGTGACACTCAAGGCTGTCAATTATCTACTTTGGGCTCGAACATTGAAGACCACACTTTGCACAAGAAGGATTTTTTGGAGCCACGTTGTAAGGGAAAAACCTCCTAGGGAATCACTGTATAGTGACGTGGACGAGGATGATCTTCTTGATGAGAATGATGAATTGTTTCAAATGGACCAAGCTGTCAAGTCTATCATCCAAAGCTCTCTGGATCCGCCAATCCTTGAGGCTTACTCCTATTGTGAGACGGCTAAGGAGTTGTGGGACATCTTAAAGAAGGTCTATGGGAATGTCTCAAATCTCACAAGGGTTTTCGAAGTGAAGAAGACTCTAGCCAACCTCTCTCAAGAGGAAATGGAGTTCACCGAATATTTTGGGAAGTTTAGATCTTTGTGGGCAGAACTTGACATGTTAAGGCCATTCTCCATGGATCCGAAGGTAATTAGGAAAAGGAACAAAGAGGATAAGGTCTTCAGCCTCTTGATGAATCTTAATCCGGATTACAAGGACCTTGTAAAGCACGTCCTTAGGTCAGCCGCAAGCTCCAGATCCCTTTCTAGTCTTGAAGATGTGTGCTCCCAAATCCAAAAAGAGCAAGGATCCATTGAGTTGTTTGAAGGAAAAAGAAGCTCGAGTCTCGTTACCGTAAATAATTCCCAAGGGAAGTTTGAGGAGAAGAAAAAGCCCGTTTGTGACTATTGCAAGAAGAAAGGCCACTCCGAGGAAAAATGTTGGGTGCTTTATCCACACCTCAAGCCATCAAGGTTCAAGGATCCCAAGGCTAACTTGTCTCACGAAATCTCGGCGGATCATGGGCATATGCTTGGCTCGCCTTCGGCCCCTTCCAAGGATCAAGAGCACTTGACCGCAGCCTCATCTTCGTTCAATGGAGACATAAAGAGATCCGACATTGAATCCCTAATCAACTCTCTTAAATCCTTAAGGGATTCCGGTATCTGCTATTACACTCAAACTATCTTTAAACCTTTGGTTATTGACTTTAGAGCCTCTCATCATATAATTAGTGATAAGGGGTTAGTTAGTAACATAGAACCAGCTGTGGGAAGTGTTGTGATAGCAAATGGAAATAGGATATCGGTTAGTGAAGTAGGGAATCTAGATATATTTGATAAGAAATCTAGGGCCTTCTATTTACCGGAGTTTACCTCGAATCTATTATCAGTTAGGAGGGCTGTTTTGGACTTAAAATTGTTATGATATCTTCGGACCTAACGATGTGAAATTTTAGGATATTGATATCGGACGCTTGCTTGGACAAGGGAGAGTGCAAAATGGACTTTATATTATTGAAGATCCTAAGTTCTTATCTTGGAATAGTTTCACTAGTTCGGTTGTGTCTAATTCGGCTTTTGGAAGCCTTAGTAATCATGTTTGGCATGCTAGAGTTGGTCATCCTCATTTTCGTGCTATGAAACTTATGTTGTCTAATCATTCGTTTGACAATATTGATTGGAAAGCTTGCATTTTAGGAAAACATTGCATATCGATTTATCCATTAATGAAAATTGTTTTGATCTTGTGCATTCAGATGTTTGGACTTCTCCTTGTACCTCTAGAGATCAACATAAATACTTTGTCACATTCATAGATGAAAAGTCGAAATATACATGGATAACCCTTATGCCATCAAAAGATAGAGTCTTTGATGCCTTTAAAAATTTTGAGGCTTATGTAACTAATCACTTTAACTCAAAATTGAAGGTACTTAGGACAGATAACGGAGGCAAATACATGAGTAAAACCTTCCAAGAGCATCTAACCAAATAAGGGATCTTACACCAAACAAGTTGCCCTTATAACCCACAGCAAAACAGAGTTGCAGAGAGGAAAAACTGTCACTTGATGGAAGTTACAAGATCCATTATGTTTCATATGAATGTCCCTAAAAGTTTTTGGGGGGGATGCAGTCATGACAACATGTTATCTCATTAACCGGACACCAACAAAAATTCTCCAAAATGTGTCTCCATACGAGGTATTAAACAAAACCAAACCTCTATTGAATCACTTATGTGTCTTTGATTGTGTATGTTTTGTCTTAGTGCTCGGAGAGCTTAGGAACAAACTTGAAGCCAAGAGCAAGAAGTGCATGTTTCTAAGTTACTCATCCACCCAAAAAGGATACAAATGTTATGATCTAGTTTCTACGAGGATTCTTGTTTCTCGAGATGTAAAATTCATTGAGGATCGTGGATTCTATGGAGAAAGGAATTGGGAGGATCTCCGTGTTTTGTCAGAACCAGTAATGGATAGGTCTGCCAGTTTACGGTTCCTCCTTCACCACCTAGGCGTAGCAGACTCATCCTTGGCTCCATACTCCCAAAGTACACCTTGGACTCAAGACCCCACAACTGAATCTTCCGGGGCTACAAACGCCCCACAACCTTCTCCTCAGGCTCCAAGCGCCCAACCTACTTCTCTTCGGGATCCAAGTGCTCCGAGTGAACCAATCCTTACGGATCAATAGCCTTGCACCCAAGACCACGGTTCCATTCACATTTCGGGTCCGCAAGACTCACCGAACGATCATATTGTGACAGATCCGTGTCCCGGACCTGATCCGGTTGCTCCAATAGTAGAACCAACAACCGGTACTCAACCTCTCCGGAGAAACACACGGATTCGAAACACGAGAGTCTATTACAATGCTCAAGCTGTGGCCCAACCGCCTCAAATGGTTTTTTTCGATTGACCTTTTACCTTCTGATTTTCAAGCTTTTCTTGGCAAAATTGTGTTGGACCAGGTTTCCCAAAGCTATGATGAGGCTAAGGAAATCAAGGAATGGAAGGTTGCAGTTGATGATGAAATTCATGCTATGGAAAACCGAACATGGGATGAGGCGGATTTACCTAAAGATAAGAAAGCTGTGACATCCAAGTGAGTGTTTACCATCAAATACAAGAGTGATGCACCTATTGAGAGCTACAAAGCTTGACTTGTTGCTTGCGGATTCACACAAACCTATAGTGTTGACTACACCGATACATTTGCACCGGTTGCCAAGCTCCACACAGTAAGGGTTGTTCTTTCCTTAGCTACTAATCTATCTTGGGAATTGTGGCAGATGGATGTCAAGAATGCTTTCTTTCAAGGTGAACTTGATGAGGAGGTATACATGGTCCCGCCTCCCGGTCTTGACTCTAAGTTCCCTCCCAGAAAAGTTCTAAGGCTTCAGAAAGCAATCTATGGCTTGAAGCAATCACCAAGAGCTTGGTACCACAAGCTTAGCTTCACTCTTCGAGATCATGGGTTCAAGAAATCCGAAGCGGATTACACTCTCTTTACCCTTAAGGGTCCCCAAGGTATTGTGGTAGTTTTGATCTATGTCGATGATCTTATCATCTCTGGTGATGATAATGACGGCATTGCAGCCACCAAGTTCTATCTTAAATCTGTCTTTGACATTAAAGATCTAGGGGAACTAAGATATTTTCTAGGGATTGAAATTTGTCAATCTTTGGATGGCTTATTTCTTTCTAAACGAAAATACACTCTCGATTTTCTTAATGAGACGGGTATGCATGACTGTAGACCAGCCAAGACTCCTCTTGAAGACTGCTACAAGGTCAACCGAAAGGGGGAGAGGAACGACGAACCGTTTGAAGACATTCCACAATATCGGAGGCTTGTCGGCAAGCTAATTTATCTTACAATATCTTGGCCCGACTTGTGAGTCAAAATATGCAAGCACAAAAAAAGTATCATTGGACAATGATGGAGAGGATTCTCAAGTATCTCAAAGGAAGCTCGAATCAAGGCATTTGGATGAGACAGAATGAGAGCTCGGATATTGCGGGATATTGTGATGCGGATTGGGCTGGAGATAGGAATGATAGGAAGTCTACCACAAGGTATTTTACATTTGTTGGAGGCAACCTAGTGACTTGGAAGACAAAGAAGCAAAAGGTGGTGGCATGCTCGAGTGCCGAAGCGGAGTATAGAGCGATGAGGAGGCTTACCGATGAATTGGTATGGCTGCGATCTCTTCTCAAGAACTTAGGCTAAGAAGCAAAGGAACCAACTACTATGCATTGTGACAACCAAGTAGCAATTCACATAGCATCCAATCCCGTTTTTCATGAAAGAACTAAGCACGTAGAAGTGGATTGTCACAAAGTTTGTGAGCGCATAGAAGAAGGTGTAGTTCTCTCATGTTATACACCAAGTGAGGATCAATTGGCAGACATTTTCACCAAAGCCGCAAGTACCAAGGTTTGCAATCACATATATAGTAAGCTTGGTCTTGTGAGCTTGGAACGCTCTTGACTTCATGTCCTCTAAACCCGAGTTCTACACACTCTTTTTCTCTTGGTTAAAGGTTTTGTCCCACGTGGTTTTCCTTATCAAGGTTTTTAATGAGGTGTAGTGTTCGGGTTTCCAATCTAACCCTTCATTCCTTACGGTTTAGCTTGAGGGGGAGTATTAGTCGAATTCATTTACCCTAGAAGACGCTTATTCTAGAAGCAAAGGAGAAAGAGTTTTAGGGCAACATAGCCGTTTGGAAAAAAAGAAAAAATAGATTGTCCCAAGATATGATTCCAATTCTATTTTTCCTTTTTCTTATTTCCCCTTTTCCTATGTTTCCTTTTTCCTTTTTCTACTTTGTCTTTTCTCTCTTATATCTCCTTCTATATAAACACTCATTGTAAGATGTTTTCATAAGTAAGAAGAAGATAAGTGTTTTTTCCAATATTCTCCCTTAATTCTCTCTTTATTTTCCGCAAGTATAGTTAATATTTGATGTTAATTGTAACATTTGTTACTTGTTTAAGCCTTCATGTGTTATAAAAATAAATATAGTGACTCGAGTTCAAGAAAAACAATAGGCGCAAAATGGTTTTTTATTGCAAAATAGAAAGACAACTTTTGACATGCAAACAACTGTAAATCCAAACACATTCAGTTACGTATTTACAGAGCAAATTGCAGATGAATTAGATAAGGGAAAACAAAAACAAAATAGTTGCTACACCACATTCTGTGTTCTATTCACATATCTGCTTACAGCCGAAAGTGGAAAACGATATTGGCAGCAAAATAAAGAACAAAATAAATAATATGTATAAACACTAGAATATCACAAAAATATAGTTTAGGGACTACTAATATATTTTAGAAAACAGCTAACTAGTTAGATAGGTAAAATAAATCATAAATGTAAAAACATACTGGTTATGTAATTAATGACTTGCATGCACTTTAATTAAATATGGAATCACTCTATCTAACTACCCAAACTGGACAACAAAAATTCAGGAGTTTATATGTGTAACCAATTAAATTACATATGTACAAATAAATATATGCAAAATTTTCCTCTCTAAAATACGTAATTTAAACTTTATAATCAAAATACGATTTTATACAAACTCAGTATAAATTTCTTAAACTGAAACGTATGTTCACGAGAACAAAGTAGCAGAGAAAAAACCAAATCTCGAGACAGAAAAAATTCAAAATCAAAAGGAAAAAACATAGATTGAGTTGTAGATGAAAGATTAGGGAAAATAGTAGCCAAAAACGTGAAGATCTTCACCGGATTTTAGTAACTGCGTCGAGAAACTCAAAATCAAAGAAGAGAGTGGATAAATTACGTATGATACTTTGTTGTCTTAGAGAAAAGTCGAACAAGTTGCGAATAAGAGAGAGTAGAGAAGAAGAAATAACCATAGGGTAAAATGGTCACAAAAGTGCTATTTTGCCAATTAAATGAAAACTTGTAGTCATTCACTTAGGCCACCATTATCAAGGGTTTCTTAAGGGTTTTTTAACTTATTTTATTATTAAAAATTTAAGAAACTCTTAAGAAATCCTATGAAAGTTTCTTCTTTAAGAAAAATTTTAATGGGTTTCTTAGCTTATTTTATTATTTTATTATTAAAATATATTTTTAACTCACTTTTACTCATATATAATCATTTAATAATATTTAAGAAACTCTAATAAGAACTCTCCAATAATGTTGCTCTTAAATTTACCTTCCCGAAAGGATATCACCGATTATAATGGAGGTGGAGTTGGTACTAGATAGTAAGCAACCTAACAGACTTAACATAAGCGCAAAGTATATTGAAAGTAGATGGATAGCAAAAGACTAATAGATTTCTTAACTGCAGGCCTAGATGCTCTTCGTTTCATTTGCGAAGGAGGAGGTTCATGAATCATTGTTTCGCTTCCTCTTTGCAGCTGTAAGAGGATGAATATATATTTTTTTCTTTATTGGCTTTTTGACTTCTTAGCATCACAAATACGGTCTCATCTTCTTCACTAAGTTTGCGCGGAAGTGAAAGGTCCAGTTCCAAAGACATTGCGTATTAGAATTTGCAGAATAGAGATTTAGAATGGGTGAAATTTGAGAGTGAGAATGATGGAGAGAATAATTGAGATTTAATATTTGTAACCGAGGGATTTAGTAACCAAAGATAGAAGAGATTTCTTTACAAACATATAAACACTATATGATAAAAGTTACCCAAAATGGTAACATATTCAAACGGTTCTTTAAAGGAGATAGAGCCTATTTTCTCGTTGGTCCACCGACTCTATTTGGTCGCATGTGGTGAGTCAAAGTAGCATCCTAACTCATTTGGTCAGCCTTCTAGTTCCTTTACCAATTTAGTTAGTCATCTAATTCCTTTGCTTCCTTGTATTAGAGAAAAAAGTTATATTTTTCTTTATTTTTCTCTCTTGCCACACTCTTATAAAACCCTTATAAAACAATTATAAAACTCTTATAAGAATAACACCTTGATGTACACGGCTCAACTCTTTACTTCTCTTTATGCCTTGTATTGCACTTAAATCCAGTTCTTCTTTGCTTTACACGGATCATACCTTGTTCAACACTCAAGCTGAGCTTCACATTTCATTGCTCAGTTTAACACTCTCTCTCAAGCTTGAATACGCAATGAGATTCGTTAAGAATCAAGCTTGAAAGTTGTAACTCCCCACCTCATTAAAAACCTTAGTAGAAAATCCAATGGGATAAAACCAACCAAGGGAAAAAGAGTATGGATCATGATCACGGCTTGGACATATCAAGTCCAAGAGGCTGAGACAAAATCACACACTTGAGTTTGTTCCTCCTTCATCAAATACTTGAATTGAACCACCATGAAGTCCTTCGGCCTTGCTTCGGCCTTGCTTCGGCCTTGCTTCAGCCTTGACTTCATTCTCTCTAATACTCCCCCTCAAGCTTGGACTACAGAGAACACCAAAGACCAAGGTTAAAAGTAGCACAACTTTGAGAGGCTCCCCCTCCCAGTTAACACTTCTCGTGGTACCATCTTAAATAGCTCCACCATCATCAAATCCATCTTTGACACTCCCTTAGCATCAACTCATTAGGATATCATGGATCACTTTACCTATGATAATACTCCAAAAAAAAGACACAACATTTGTTGGTAAACCAAATTGACAAGGTTGAGTTACATACCTTTACATGTCCATTTCATTGAAGTGGATCATGTAATCATGATATCTTCACACATCAATGGTCAAAGATTGCTGGAGTTGCTCTTCCATGGCTTGCAATCCTCTTGAAAATGGCTTGAAATCAATCTAAGTCAAAATTTTGAAAAAAATCAAAAAATTGTTGATTTTTCTCCATGACCGTTGACCCGTACGGTCGGATAGTCAGTCTCGACATGCGTTACATAGCTTCCTCAACCTTTGGTACGTGGACTCCCGACATGCGGTACACAAGCGCCTCCGATCGTCGACTTTTCTAGAGTGCCTTTGACTCGTCCTTCAATCCAAGAAAACTCGATCCACGGTACATGCCTCTCGACCCGATGGCTGTATTGTGGTCCACCCATCACGACAGTTGACTTTTTTGGTCCAAAACATTGACTTTTCCATAATGCTTTCCCAATGCATCCCTTTGGCCTTTTCTTGACATTTCCTAGCCTTTGTGACTCCTTGGACCTCTTTTGGGTACCAAAGCCCCCTTTTGGTAAGAATGATTCCATCACTCTTAGCTTCTTGGACCCCAAGTAACACTTGTTCATAGCTAAGGTTTCATGAAACTCACATAGGTTAGCATCACATAGATCATATTGAAAATGCATACTTCTTTAGGGTTCTTCATGAACACTACACGTTTAGTTCTTTTGAGCTTTGTATACTTGCAGCTTAAGGCATTGAAGAACCTTCTTGTACAAACCACATCTTAACACTTCCATCACATCTTAGACTTCTTTCACAAGTCTTAGTGTGAACCATTTTTCTCTATAACTTGTCTCCACAAGCTTTAGTGGAGATGACAAAAAGAATATCCGTGAAGTCATTTGCTTCTCTAAGCCTTGATTTCACGGATTTTGATACAATCCAAAGCTTCCCATTCTTTAACTGTTTTGAATGCTTTCAACATCCACTCCTACCTAGGACAACAAAAGGGAAACCAGAGATCAATATCAAATGAGAATATTTATTTGAGCTCTCATACCTTGGCTACCAAACCTGTGGTACAAACTTTTAGTAGAGACTCTTCATGAATTATATATTTGAGTTCATTTGAACTCCACACAAGGATTTGCTTCATCAACACACTTGAGAAGCCATTCCATCAATTTTCCAACACTATGGAGCTTCTTTAGTTCTACTATTCTTCCTCCTCCATAAGTTTGCAATGACTTGAATCAACAACATCAAGATCATCCTCAACCAAGAGCAATGACTTGGTCTCTTTTCATGCCAAGGTCATTATACACGGTTTGAAATTACTTGGTCCTCTCCATACCAAGACCATCACTATACTTATCCTCCTTGACAGTATTTCAATATCCAATAGCTTGCTCAATTCCATCCATTGCCTCTTGGGAATATTGAAGCAAAGCTTCGAATTACATCTTCACACAAGATAAAAGAGATTTTAAAGCATTTGACATAGAGGGCTCCAAGATGTGAATGAAAGCAACTATTTGATATGAGTAACTACGCATGTGAAGACAAGACAAAAGAGATTTAAGAGAATAAGTAGAGGAGGTTTTTAGAAGTAGCCTTTGTTTGCTCCATAAGTGGTTCGGTGTTTTTCAAGAACAAGAACACCTTTCAAGAACACATCTTGTACCACACACATGAGGACACACTTCTTGGTCATGAGCTGATTCAACACCTTCCATCAGACTCCACAAGGGCTGAGGCCAACTCTCCAAGCAAGTGAGCCGCCAAACAAGACACAACATGTTGTGGTTTTGGTTCGCCTTTCCCTCCATCACTGCTGTCTTTACTCCCTCATGGAATTAACCTAGCTACGACACAGAAGTTAGACACCAAAACTCACACAAAGTTAGAAACAAACAAGAATCAACATTTTCAAAACACAACCGAGAGTTTTAGAGAAAACACAACTCGGTCCAAAATTCTATAATTTGAAAAATATGGATCCAACATGATTTTACACACTGTAATTCATAAGAATAAAGTGAATTTAATTATGGTTAACGCATTTTAAAACTTGGTTGAAACCGCAAACACATAAATCAAAAATACAATGAATTTTTATGGCTATACTCTTCACAAGAAGGTCAACCCAAGGTTTTCACTCATACAATTTGGACACAAGAAAATGATGAAAAACAAACCTTGAAAGGCATCTTGAACTCTCAAAGATTCATCAAATAAGACAAAACATTTTTGAAATCAGTACACACTTTTAACCAATGGATAAAAATCAAAACAATTTGAAATTCGAATTCAAGGGGTTAAACACTAAACAAAGAGTGACTTAGAGATGTGAATGGAGTATGCGGAAGAGATAAGAGAGGTAATGAGCTCAGGTAATCGAGTTCCTAAGTGCTTTATAAAGAGAAACACTAAAGGGACCGATGGATAAAAGCATGAGTCTCTCTACTTCTTCTTCTTCCTTGTGGTTCTTCACCACACCAGCCATTCCTCTCTCCTCATGTCCACAAAAACCAGAGAATTTTAGCTTTCAACAATAAGAAAGACAGCAAGAAGTACGAATTCAAAGAGACCAAAATCAAGAACAACATTTTTAAAACATATTTTGGGAAAACCGGTTTGAAATACATCCTGAACACAAATAAATTATTTCCAATTGAAATGTCTGAGACTTGGAGTTGATATGATGCTGAAATAAGAGGGTTTTAACCTCAGCAACATTCATTCTCCTCATTGTCTCAAAATAAATCGTTTTTAGAAACAAGAAACAACATTTTGCAAAAACATCGGTTTGAAGACAATTTTGTAAAACGATTTTACGCACAACAAGAACAGCAAGTACACAACGCCACCATGGATCTTGCTCTGATACCATGTTATAATTTGCAGAATAGAGATTTATAATGGATGATATTGTAGAAGAGCACCACCGCGTCAGGTCCCGACACATGGGGGATTAATTAAGCTGCAAGGATCGTGAATCAAGGGAAGGGATTGAGAGTAAGAATGATGGAGAGAATAGTTAAGATTTAAGATTTGTAACCGAAAGATTTAGTAACCAAAGATTAGAGAGATTTCTTTCCAAATATACAAACACTATATGACAAAATTTACCCAAAATGGTAACATATTCAAACGGTTCTTTAAAGGAGATGGAGCCTCTTTCCTCGTTGATCCAAAGACTTTATTTGGTCACATGTGTTGAGTCAAAGTAGTACCCTAACTCCTTTGGTGAGCCTTCTAATTCCTTTACCACTTTAGTTAGCCATTTAATTCATTTGCTTCCTTGTATTAGAGAAAAGAGTTGTCTTTCTATTTATTCTTCTCTCTCACCACATTCTTATAAAACCCTTATAAAGCTATTATAAAACTCTTATAAGAATAACACCTTGATGTACACGGCTCAGCTCTTTACTTTGGCTTTACTTCTCCATGTGCCTTGTATTGAACTTAACCTCAGTTCTTCTTTGCTTTACACAGATCATACCTTGTTCAACATTCAAGTTGAGCTTCACATTTCATTGCTCAGTTTAGCACTCTCCCTCAAGCTTGAATCCGCAATGAGATTCATTAAGGATCAAGCTTGAAAGTTATAACTCCCCACCTCATTAAAAATCTTAGTGGAAAACCTAATGGGATAAAACCAACTAAGGAAAAAAAATATAGATCATGATCATGGCTTGGACATATCAAGTCCAAGAGACTAAGACAAATATGTTAATTTAATTACTAATACTAGACACATAGCATTAAATTTATACAAGTCATATACATATATATATATATATATACGTTTCAAACGGAAGCACTTCAGTACAATTCAGAAGTATATACGTGTGTGCCGCATGGCGGTCTTCAAGAATACTCCACCAACCTTCTTTTAATTTGCCACTGAGACGCCCAATTGGGGAAAAGATATCAGGAACTCCCTCTACTGCATAAGTTGGGGCAACACCACCATCATCATATCTCCTAGGTGCTCTTTTCGTGTGTGAATGGTGGGTGCAAAGTAGTACGATGTGAAATGCGACGTTTCTTCTGTCAGACTACCAGCAATGTTTGACCCTTCGACTTTTGACAGATTCTTTGCTTTGCCTTTCAGAGTTTTCATAAAACGCTCAAATGGGTACATCCATCGAAAATAAACAGGTTCAACCAGTAGTGCTTCGTGAGGAAGGTGCACTGGGAGATGTTCCATAATATCGAAGAACGAAGGAGGAAAAATCTTCTCTAAGTTGCACAACAAGAGCAGTATATTTGTTGAAAGTTGTTTCAAACCTTCTACTGTGATTGTTTGTGCACTCAAATCACTAAAAAAATCTCCAATGCCTAAAATATATAGCGCACATTATATGAGTTATATATATATATATAGGTTTATATCCATTACTAAATTATGTTAAACAAATACCTGCAAGTGCTTTGTGTACATTTTTCGGAAGTAACTCGGCCAAAGCAAAGAGTAGCAGTCGTTGCATGAACACATGAAAATCATGACTTTTCATCACTGTAAACTTTTGCCCTTGCTCAACACATCTTGAGAGATTCGAAACGTAACCATCAGGGAACTTCACCTCTGATGACACCCAATTGAATAACGCCGTTTTTGCCTCCGATGACAACCTAAATATCAGAACTAGATTTTTTCCGTCGCTTTTGATATGCAACTCACTCCTAGAACAAATAGCTGGTAAGTCTAAACGCGAATTTCTATTATCCTTTGTCCTACCAGCCACATTCAGAATCGTATGCATGATATCTCAAAAACAATTTTCTCGATGTGAATCACATCCAAATTGTGTCGAATCAACAAATCTTTCCAATATGGCAGCTCCCAAAATATACTCTTCTTATGCCAATTATGATGTCGTCCGTAATAGTCCGGCATATTACTAGGAACGTGCCAATTACCTCCTCGATGAACAGTTGCTAAAGAACCGTAATAATCCATGTTTGCTTCGATTTCCTCTTCTGATAGATATAGTGGTGGGGATCCTTTACCTTAACTTTACTCCTGAATATAGTCGTGTTTTGTCGGTACGAATGGTTAATTGGAAGAAATCAACGATGACAATCAAACCAAGACGTCTTCCTCCTATGTTTTCAGTTGAAATGTATTTGTCCTCCCAAGGTAATATGGACAAGCCAATCTCCCATGTGTTGTCCAACCTGATAACATTTTGTAGGCAGGGAAGTCACTTATCGTCCACATAAGTACCCGCCTTCATCGTAAAAAAACTTTGGGCAGAACAATCACATACTCAAACCCCGTGCGTCCATAACTATTTCAGCTCATGAATCAGAGGTTGCAAAAACACGTCAAGAGACCGTTTCAGATAATTAGGACCATGAACTAGTATACTTAGGAATAAAAAAAAAATTTCCATGCACATCCCCGGAGGAAGGTTATAAGGCGCAAGGATTATTGGCCACCAAGAATATTGTCTGCCAGACATTCCAAACGGACTAAAACCATCAGTGCATAGAGCAAGATAAACATTCCTAATATTCCTAGCAAAATCTTTGTGTAACGTATTGAAATGTTTCCATGCCTTTGCATTTGAAGGATGATTAAATCATCCATCTGTGAATGCTCAGCATGCCATCTCATCGCAGCTGTTGTCCTTTCTGACTGATATAACCTCTTCAACCTATCAGTTATTGGTAAGTACCACATCCGTTGATATGGTACCTTCTTACGCCCACTCCCTTGTGCCTTATATCTTGGCTTCTTACAAATTCAACATTTTTGTAACAGATCATCATCTTTCCAATAGATCATACAATTATCTATACAAACATCAGTGGTTTCGCAAGGCAACCCAAGACTAAAGACCAAGTTTTGCGTCTCATAATATGATTCAACACATACATTGTCTTCCGATAAATACTTTTTGAGCAAATCAGTCCACATATTCATGCATGACTGAGATGAATTACATTCTGTTTTAATATTCATCATCCTAGCTGTCAATGATAATTTAGATACACCTTCTCTACATCCCTCGTAGAGAGGCTGGTTTTCAGCATCTAGCATGTCATAAAACCTTTTTGCATATAAATTGGGTGCCTCAGAAACTATAGGTTGATCAGTATTAGTTTCCTAAAATGCATATGTGACCATCTCATGCATTCTATCATGCTCTACAACCCCATGAATCTCATTCTGATAACCAACATCATGCAAATTACTTGATTCACATATATTACCTTCAACATTCTTAAAATTACTACTACTTGCTTCATCATTCCCACCAACATTATCACCTTCCCCATGGTGAAACCAAATGTAATAATGTGGTGTAAACCCTCTATTTATTAGATGATTACAAACAGTTTCTACTCGAGCGAATTTCGTATTTTGCATTTCCGACAAGGACAAAACATCTTACCCGATTCAACCGTGATTTCGGTTTGACTAGCCTGGTGCATGAATATTTCTGCCCCGTTCATAAACTCCTTTGTCATGATTCATGCAGCATCTCTATGCATATACATCCACTTCTGTTGTTCGAATATATCTCCACCAAAAGACATTTTTTGGATTTTTTTCCCAAAACCGTTATTTTTGCATAAATTTTTTTTTCTTCTCCAAACCGTTTTTTCCTCTGTACCAAGTTTTTTGTTGTTGTTTGATGTTGTGATTTATGAAGAGAGTCCTCCTCCTTATATATGAAAAAAAAATTAACAATGATTTTACAACGTTAAACCAAATACGAGTAATTTACAACGTATGTAACTAACCATAAATATCTAATTTAAAATTTTGTCCTTAAATAGTTTTAAACTAATTAGTCGTAAATGAGTTACAAATTAGAGACGTTTTAACAATGAAATTTGAATTTTAACAAGGCCTTTACAACATACATTATAATTTTTTCTAAACCAATTACGTAACACAAAAACGTGTTAAGCGAATTTCAAATTTTGTTTTTAACTCGTTGTAAAAGATTTACGTCGTAAACAAGTTGCAATTTAGGGACTAATTAACAATGAAATGTATTGGAAATGGCAAAGCGTTGTCAAAACGTCGTAAGATCCCAACTAAGTTACAATGAAATTTTTCGTTGTCCGTTTACCAACGAAATCCACTAACGTCGTAAAGGAGTTGCAGAGACGTCCCAATTTTACGACGTCCCCAAAACGTGGTAAAATTTCGTCCCTAAACTAATGTTCTCTTGTAGTGTACTACTTACATAGTGGACGACATTTTTAACAGCTGTAAGTTGCTCCATTGATATTGTAAATTCACCCAAAAATCAAATAACACCTTCAGTGCATGAAGGAACAGTGAGAGAGCCAATGTATCTGTAAAATTTTCTGGTTCGGAACCTAATCTCTCGAGGATCAACCATCCCTACATTTATTGTTCTTTCATTTCTACAGCTGTTAATCCATTTAATAGCTTTGTGAGGAATTGATTAGAATTCCCTAATTTATAAAGAAGTCCAACCACAGCGATTTTGCCTTCAGCACTAGTGTGAACCATGTGAAGCTCCATACCATATCTGTAGCCAGTTATTGGGTCTACTGTTATTAAAAATGCCCATAAAATCCCATTAAAAACAGACCAATATCGTAAAAGATGAACCTAGTTGCGTTAACGGTATGTTCAGAAGGTGAATGCCAATGGCACTGATCCAATTTGTAATCAGTAGCACGTATTGTTATTTTCCAGCATCTTGTCCTTTCCACGAGACTTTAACTTCATGTCCTCTGTTTGAAATAATAGTAGGAGCTGGTTTGTAATTTATGTTCCAAACTTAATCATGAATAAGACTTACTCTTTTGTTAGTGAGATCGATTGGAGACTGAAGTTTTCCATTGTTACAAACTTTCCATTGAGGATTTAATTTTCCCCTTCTTTTAGGTCCTTTTGCCTTGGTATGTAAATGTTGTTTCGTCGTCTGTTTCAGAAATTATTAAATTAGTACAGTCGTAATGTAATATTCAAAAGATGTAAAACATAAATGTTTGTAGTAATCGTACCGACTTCACCCTCATCAGCAAGTGATATATTAGAGAAAGATAAAAAGATGAAAGTTAATGCAAAGAAGATAACTGATTTTGTGTTTGGATTCATTTTTTTCCTTCTTGTTTTGGGACTTTTTTTTTTTTTTTTTTTAATAATGTTGGTTCTTGAATGTGTTTTGTACATTGGAGAGTATAGAGATGTGACGTATTTAAAAGGAAGGCATGGAGTTCTCGACAGATTGCGAGACAGTGGTACGGATCTTCGATCAACCAGAGGAGTAGCCTGCTTTTATTTCATATTAAGAGGAGTTCTCGTGGTTATGCTTTTTCTTCTATGTTTTCTCTTTGTCAGTTATATCGAGATACATTAATCATAAAGCGGATTCCTTACTTTGTCGTGTTAGGGAATTCATTTATGATCGGTGATGTACCTTTTTATGATTATTCTTATAATATATGTTGTTGTCATAAAAAAAGGTTTGGGTTTTGATTTTTTTGAGAGGAAGGTTTGTTTTGTTGTTAGTTTATGGTTTCTGCAGTTGTTACGTTTATTAGTTATTGGTTTACTGAAGTGGCAAAAGATAGTTTTCTAATTTGGGATTTTATTGCAAAATACATGTTAATTATGATAATTTAGTAGAGAGAAGAATCGAACTCAACTCGGAAGAGAACTGATTAAAAAACCAGCCTGCCAAATTATAGAGATACAGAAGATTTTATTTAATGTATTTCTTAAAATAGCAGAAAAACAAAAGAACCAAACATAAATTTGCAAACTTTATAAAATTGAGTGAATGGAGCAAAATAATTCAAAAGCAGTACTAACAAGATTTATGCTGTGACACCATGTTTGATGATTTTCCAAAGATGTCAGAAAAACGTCTAAAATACAGCAGTATAACTAAATTGGTAAAGGAGAAGAAGATAAACAAAAAAAAAACCTCCGGTGTTGTTTGATTGAAGCTTCAACTCTCAAACGAGCACACAAACCAAAAGTGTAGGCTTTGACCTGAAGAATATAGATTCCAAGATTGATGCTTCATACGAATTTGGTTTATATAGTGATGGTTTATAGAAATAAAGATCATCACTAAGACTAAATCTACGGTCTCTATGAACATGAAGCTTAGGTAATCACGAACTAAATTTTATGTTGCTAAGATCCAATACTTTCTGCATATTTATAGGTTCTAAGTTGACAAATCAAAGTGTTCCTTAACGAATGATCAATCAAATCTAACATGTATATAAAAAATGTAACAGCCTTTCGAATTTTAGGAGTTGTTCGTATAAATTACCTGACTATATTATCATCAAGCTTGAGTTTCAACAGCTTTCTTATCCTCGGTTTCTTGAGTTGCAGCTGCACTTGCTTCTGCTCCCTCTGCGTTTTCCTCAGGTGGCTTAACCTGTTCATCTTCAGGCAATGGTTCCTCAACGTAATCATTTTCAAAAGCATCCGGTGGAACCTCGTAAATCCTTACTTGAGGCTTGGATGGATCCTTAACAAGAACATACTTCCCTTCGCTTAGTTTCATACACAGATCAACTATGGATTTCACAATCCCCCACATGTTGTTAGTGTTCAAATTAATCTGTCCAGCGAAATCCTTCGGCTTATACCCCAAGATAGATAATATAACATGGTTAAAATGATCACGCGGATGAACCCTAGAGACAAAACCAATCTTCATCATATCAGCATTAGCCAAGAGAGCTTGTGCAGTCCATTTAGCCAACTTATTGCCGTTGTTCTTCAATTCAGTAGCTAAAACCGCACCTCTCTGAGTTTCAAGCTTCTGCCTCCAATCAACACCAGAATACTTAGGATCAAACTCATTGAGAGCGTTCAAAGTGAGGAATGATCTCTGGTTGTTGAGATCAGCAACACTCTGTAACTCACACCTCGCGACAAGATGCATATTTTCATCAAGCTTCCATCTTCTATACCTATAAGCAACAGAAGCAATATCCTCGCCTTCATTAGCGAAAGGATTCGCCTCATCAAAAGTTTCTTTCTTTCCATCTCTTACCAAAACCTGCTGCGAGAAGTTCTGATTAATATACGCAGCTTCCACACCTAAAGAATAAGCAGAATTGATGTCATCTTTGGCCTCAGGCAATGGCTCTTGAGACGTCTCGTGCACAGACAACAAATCAAGTTGTGATCCATCTCTCTTGTCAAAGAACAATTTGTTGCCAACCACGCTGAATAACAATATCCCAAGAGTAAACGGATCGAGGAGCACACATAAGAGCAGCTAAAATAGCATCAGTGGCAAAAACCGTAGCTTTGTCTTCCTTAGCGAGACGCCTAATGATGGGATCATCACTCGTAGTGACTTTGAAGAAGTTCCTGTTCTTGAAACGCTCGAGCCTGCGTTCGTTTTTAGGCGTTATGCGATCGTAAACGCGGTTGTAGTACTCAAGGCCTCCGCAGAGAAGGAGATCTTCTGGATCTTGAACTGTGGCCGAGAGCTTCGAGAATGTTGAAAAAGGGATCTGCTCAAGCATGTTCCACTCTGGCTGGATATCAACGGAGGATTTGAAAGCAGCGGCTTCACGTCGCTGATGGTGAATGTTGTTACGGTTGAGATTGTAGAGACGATCACGGCGAGCTCGTTCTTTCTCAGCATCACGCTTCTTCGCTTCGACTTCTTCGTCTCGCCGTTGAGGAAGCTGATTCCGATTGTGGTGAGGATTGAAACGCCATTTAGGTCCGAATTTAGGACGCGGAGGTGGCTTACCGTCGACGAGACGGAAAGCTGCATCTTCGTCGGGATTGCCGGAGGAAGTGAGACCAAATCCTTCATCAATTGCGAAAGCGGAGAAATCAAAAAGTGCAGACGGATCGGATTTGGATCCGGTGGCAGGACGAGCGGAGGGGTTAGAGAGATTTCGAGTCCAATCAGCTACACGGCCGAGTTTATCCGAACGAGAGAAGGAAGCAAAGGGAACGTTCGGGAGAAGATTTGCGGCGGCGACGCTGGTGGAAGAGGCGGAGGAAGAAACGTCAGAAGCGTCTGGAGGACCCCAGCCATCGGAATTGAAGGAGATAGCGACGACTTCGAATGCTCCGACTACCATTGTTGAGAAGATAGTGTTGCAGCTGCTTGGAGGAAGCAGAAAACCCTAAAAATGTACAAAATCATATTCTATTGATGTTTGGGCTTATTGGCTTTAAAATAATATTTGGACCAAAGTTTAACATCTTTAAAGCCCATATATGTTTCTCCATGATATCTTATTATATCATTTTAAATAAATATATTTGCATGGAAAATAATTTATTGTTTTGAAATATGCTTATTTTGCTTGAGATTAGAGTGACATTGTTTCACTGACATGATTGGTGGAGTTAGTTTGGGGAAATGTTCTAACCAGAGTTAGCACAATAAGAATTTTTATCATCGTGGATCAAATTTTTTGTTTTTTGAATATGTAAGTGGGATCAGTGGCGGAGGCAGAATTTTGATTTATGGGTGTCAAAATATTTTTTTCTCTCAAAAAATTAAATAAATTTAACCTTAAGAAAATAAATGTCAATACAAATAACTATATTAAAAACATATCCTACGCTCACTCATATTTTGAAAATTGTGTATCACCATTTCATTTGTCACACTGTCAAGTACCTGTTTTTCAATAAAACAAACTAGACAATCACTAAAAAATGTATCACCAATACGATTACGCAAATAAGTCTTCACAATATTCATTGCAGAGAAGCATCTTTCAACGGTTGTTGTCGAAACTGGTAGAATTAGAACTAACTTTAAAAGTCGATAAACCAAAGGATGAGATATATGCTTTTTTGTCTCCACCATAACACGAGCAAGATCGCCAAGACTTTTGAGACTAGCAAATCTTTTGTCTTGTTTCACATTATCAAGATAGATATCAAGATGTTGATCAAGAGATTTACACTCTACAGAACTAAAGTCATCAGAATAAAATTGAGCTAATCTCATCAACTTTGACTTATCAAACTGTTCGAAAAGAATCTGCCGGATTTAAGGCTGCCATACAAACAAGTAATTCTGAATTTACCTCATTAAAACGATCATTAAACTCTTGAAGTTGCATATCTAAGACAGTGTAAAAACAGTCCACCTTGTAATGATTTATGTTGGTCTTTTTCCTTGGTCTTCTCGAATCAACAAATTCTTCATCCATATTAAGAATTTCAGTCTTGTTTTGCTCACTGAAAGAGAAAACTTTAGCAAGAAAATCATCACATCCATCATTTCTAAGCTTATGCAATTGTCTCTTAGTAGATTCCACCAATGAAATAGCATTCATGATATCTTGGTCTCGTCTTTGTAAAGCTTTTGATAAGTTGTCAGTGAGTCCAATAATAATCATCATTAATTGTAGATAAAAAACAAAATCAAAAGTGTGAAAATATTTGAGAAGACCATATGTTTGCCGTCTTTTGGTGGTGTATGTGCCTTCATCCTGGATATATTCAAGAACTTCAATGATTGATAAAAACAACTCATCAAGTCGCAATAAGGTCTTGTAATGTGAATTCCAACGAGTATTTGCAGGTCTTTGTAGTGAAATATCTTGATTCAACCCAGTTCCAGTCTTAATTTCACCATTATCAGTCTCTTCTGCAAATTTTATGCGATAACTTTCTCGAATCATATCTTTTGTTTTGCATAAAGCTCCAACCACATTTAGTAGAGCAGCAACCATGTCAAAAAAATCTCCAACTTCAAAATGTTTTTTTGCTACAGCCACAACAACCAATTAAAGTTGATGACCAATGAACAATGTCTTTTTGAATTGGAGGAGATGTCATCTGATTATTTTTGGGAGCATTTTTCAACACGACCTTTCTTACATCCTCATTTTGACCAGCTGTATATCTGAGAAGCTCTAAGAAGTTACCTTTATTTGTTGAATCATTTGACTCATCATGTCCATGAAAACGTAATCCTTGATGTAACAAGTGTCTGGACACATCAACCGAAGCACTCAATCTGATTCGATACTCATTTTTCAAAGCATTAGTTTGCTTATGT
>JAKUCM010001936.1:0-69831 GCA_023374145.1 Lepidium sativum
GCCGTTTCACCTGATTGCCTTCTAAACTGGTTCTGGATACAATGTATAACAATAGGTTCCATAGGATGAATCATAGAAAAATGTATTGAGATATCTTTAAAAATTTAATCTTTGGTTTGATAGATTTGTAGATTTTAGCAATAGTGTTTAATAGTTCATATTCTCATGTTTTTTGGTTTTTTTACCGATTTAATCTTCTGTCATTACTGCAATTAATATATTTGTCATTCGCCTGTTATTTCATGATTTTGTAGGTTATTCTGTTAGATTTAGTAAATACTAGATGATAAGTAGCTTATATATGCTTTGGCGTCGGTACATTCGTAATAAAATTTATATTTTACATCATAAATCTCAACAAAAATAATATATATTACAAGTCCGGTATAGTCTGGTATAATTCCTATTTAAAAAAACATTTTGAAAAGGAAACACCCATCACTCATGGCTACAACATAAGCTAAAAAATAGATGTGGATTCATAAATGCTATCCTTATCATACATCTCGCTTGCATTACAAGAGATCTAAATTGTGTCACAAAAAAGAAGATCTAAATCATTGCAGATTTATCATGGTGGGCAACTTAAAAAAAAGGAGTGGAGAGAGTGGAAACATGGAGTTGAGTGTGTCATATGAATGAATACGATTCATGATGAAAAGAGAGAGTTAGGATACTGTTGTGTCAGTTTTTTGGACGTAAGAAAAAGTTTGTCCCACTTGTTGGTGAATCCACAGTTCCTCTGGTCAACACTCTTCCTTTCCTTTGTCTCTTTCCTAGCTTTCTATTTTTTTTTCTTTTCACTTCCTACTTTTCTATTTACATTCTATTAATCTCCTTTTTAATTTCATTACACCTTCCTAAATGCTATCGTATTTTTCTGCTTTTATTTGGACAAAAGCCAATAGTGCCTTTCAGATTACAACAACATAGCTTTGGTTCCGTTATCATATTATTATGTTACTTCACATCTTTGTCTTTCTCACTTACATATTTTTTCTTTTTATATATTATTTCGACGCAGAGAAAGTTGAAAAATAGATTTACTAGTGTGAATCTCATAGAACAATCCTGCAATTCACTAAAATTTTATCTGGAATCTACCAAAAACTAGAGTCCACTAAAAGAAAATGAACAGTAATGTTTCTCAAAAAAATTTACAAATTCAAAAGATGTCTTTTACAATGGATTTATAAGGAGTTTAAACAAACCTAACAATAAAAACATAGTAATAAAGAGTAACAAAAATGAAAAGTAAATGCAACTAAGGGAACAAAAACTGATGGGGGACGTAGAGAACAAAAGGATGTTGACCAAATAGAACGTTTGTTGACGAATTAGTACATAGATGGCAAAACATAATGTTGTTGATGTATGATTTGCTCCTGCATCTGTCCTTCCCCACTACGAAAAACTCGCCTCGAGCTATAATCTGGAAAAAGAACCTTGTCCGCATAAAAATCATAGATGTCCTTGACATTAAAGGTGTTTGACATGTTCATGGATATGGGGAGATTCACAAGAGACTCATTATCATTGATTTTGTGCCACAACTTGAATGGATCTTACTTACAAGGTATCAGCTTACTGTACATGCCCAACGAAAATTGCTATGTGCATGGAAACACCATCACTTTGTCGCATTATGTGAATATTTTCTTCATTTATTGTTTTTATGGTGTTATTTTGACCTTCTGTGCAGTTCATTCAAGCTCTATCTTGACAACATCTTGGGCAACAACATTTTTTGTTAAAAATTTAGTTGTTTGATTAACTCCAGGTTATAACGGTTGCTTAACCGAACTAAGAATATGATTCATATTTAAAGTATACACACGACGTATAAGAGGCTTTCATGTGGTAAAATGCCCAATATTGTGGTAAGCAAACTCGATATGAGGTAAATTCATGTCCCATACCCTCGGTTTATGTCCAAAAAACACTAAGAATAATGTTTCACAAGCTTATGTTAGTCACTTCAGTTTGAACAACAGTCTATTGATGAGCAATCGAGCTCTTGTTGAGAGTTTTCCCAAATATAATCTTTTGTGGAAGTAACTCGTTGGCTGGAACAACACTAGATGTGATTAAGTATTCCAAGTAAACAATATAATATTATCTTTTCCCCGATAAGTAATGTCATTGTCATATTTCCAAGAAAAAAACCCAACAAAACATGACACACATCCATGACAATGACATCACAAACCACATCCTCTGGATAATGTTTTCCGATGGAAATCAGAAATCTACAAGTTATTGTGACCCTTACCTCCTCACCTTTGGTAACCCACCCCAAACTATAAGCTGACTCATAAGGTTCTGTTGGCACTCCTAGTACTCCACCAATCATTGAGAAACCAAATTTTTAACACTCCCGTTGTCGATAATCAGGTTACAGATTTTGCGATGAATCGTGCAATGCGTCTTGAACAAGTTTCCCTGTTGACCTTCTATTTTTCTTGACAGCATGATTCTTCGCAAAACTATATTCACCATATCGGTTGAAACTTCCCTTAACAAATTCAACCCTACATATTCATTATTTTGATCATAATCTTGATTGTATTCTGTTTCACCCAATATGGCAGTCGTTCTTCTGCTAGGACAAACATTAGATCGATGCCCTTATCCCCCACATCGATAACATGTATCCCCAAAAGCTTTGGTATACAGATTACTAACCTTAGGGTGCCAACTCTTTGCTCATCCATCACCATTCTGATCAAAATTCAAGTCCATGTCGCTCACAGATTTTGCCTTATCTGAAAAGAATTCAGAGTGTTGAGAAGGAACAAACCTTCTGAAGACATATCTCCAAATTTTTTTTTTCTCAGTCAGCTTAGCTTTTAAAGGCAAACTAGAAGCCTCTTGCACAGTCCAAACAATTTGTATAGATCCTATCAGACCACTGATGTACCTAGCAACCTTCTGACTTTCGGTCTCCCCCTAACTCGTTGCGTTATGAAAATCTCAGAAACTCAGCTGTGTATTCTGTTGCAGATCTCTTACCTTTCACATAATTGATATACATCTTGTATATGATATCTCCGTAATCCTCAGGTAGAAAACGATCCATCATTAATTGTTTCATGTGCCTCCAAGTCTTGACTGGCCCTCTTCGCTGTCTTTGCCTTTTGAACAACAAGTTTATCCCACCAAGCTGCTGTCTTCTTCAGCTTGATTGCCATCATCTTGACTTGTTTATTTTTTGGAAAAACCATGACATCAAAAAACCTATCAACTTTAATCTGCCAATCAAGAAACTCTTCAACTCTCATCGTGTCGTTGAATCTTGGTATGTCGGCTTTCACCCGATAATTTTGATTATTCTGTTGGTGCTCATCAGCATCCAGATCTGATGTTGTCACTTCATCTTCTGAACCAAGATTTTTAGCAATGATCAAACGGTTAACAACTCGTTGATTACCCTCTATGTGTAGCATGATTTTGTTAGCTTCTCTCATCCCCCTTGCTGATTTTCACCATGAGCGTTGATAACTTGGGTGCGAGATTTGTGATATGTTCTGTCAACACATTCAGAGTCGTGGTGATGTCCATAGAAAAACCTTGAAGATCTCCTCTGGTCATTGGTTGATCTCCCATGATAAATCAAGTTTTGACGAGAAAGTAGTAGAAGACCTTGCTCTAATACCACCTGACACAAACGCAAGTTTGAAAACGGATTCACTAGCGTGAATCTGATAGAACAAGCCCTGACATCCACCAAGTTCCTAGAATCCACCAGAGTTTTGTTTGGAATCCACTAGAAACTCTAGAGCCCCACTAGAGAAAGAGGAACATCCAATGTTTCTCAAAAAAAAGTTTATAGATTCAAAAGATGTCTTTTACAATGACTTTTAGGATCCATATATATGGATCCTAAAGAGACTTAACAATAAAAACATAGTAATAAAGAGTAATAAAGATGAAGAGTAAATACAATGAAGGAAACAAAAACTGATGGAGAATGAGAAAATGAAACGACGAAAACAGAAGGTTGTTGACCAAATAGAAGGCTGTTAACCAAACAGAACGTCTGACGAATTAGAACATTGATGGCAAAACAGAACGCCGTTGATCCATGATTTACTCTTGCATCATATTAATATTTTAGTTGTGCCAAAATTAGTAGTCGATCAAGAGTACTAACAAGAATTTGTCCATATAGAATTGCAAATGATAATTTTGTGTTATTTGTCTAGAACTATAAAATTTTCTGTGTATATGAAGGTATCTATAAAGTTTTATGACGCTGAGTAATGTAACTATTTGATGTCAAATTTCACGGAAAAAAAATCCTAAAATTAATCTTTAATCACTTAACAAAAATTTATTTTTGTGTTCCAAAAATTGTAAAGCATTTATCTATATAATCTAGTTGGATCATTCTAGCCAAGTCATCAAAGATACTTTATCATTTTAAATATATTTCTTAGAATGATTTTGTGGTGATAAATTAAGCAAAAATATTGTTTAAGTTAATATTCGAGTAGATTTTAAGTTAATATTCACGCAGTGGTAAAAATAACGTCAAAGCGACAAGATGAAGGAAACAGTTAAACAGTAGAACATAGGACTGTAGGACCATGTTTTTATTGTGATAACATTTGTTTGATTTGATATTACATTTTTATTATCCTCTTTTTTGACATCTGATTTGATCTAACAAAGCCCCTAACCTACCTACCTATTACACCTCTTTTGCTTCCAACTACAATTATTCCTTTACTCCATAACATTTGCACCATTATTAAGATAATCAATTCTTAAAGGATCATATCGCTTGCCTGTCAAAAACTCTGTTTCCCATCTTTGATACGTTACAGTTCCACTATAACAATATCATTTTGTTATCTTATTACCACCATATTTTCATCTTATCCTATCTTATCTATGGATATCTACAATCAATTCTAGAGATTCTTTCTACAAGTAAGCACAGAGTGAGTTTTGTAAAAATTAATGAGTCATACATCGTACTTTGTGTCTTATAAGAAGAAATATGTTGATATTGAACTATTATTTGATCTTGTAAAAAATGAATGAAACAATTATATAGTAATTATGATATAAATGTAATGTTTTAAATCCCCGGATTAAAGTGGAATATTACCTCACGTGAATTGGAGTCAACCTTACATCACAGTCTAAACACTAAACATAACGCATGACTAAAATTACTTTCCCAATGGGTTATTTGAGGCTTCTATATTACTCATTCCCATATTAGCCCACTGTTTAAAAATTCCACTTATAAAATATGATATGAAGAAATAAAAATATTTAATTATTAAATAAAAATGAAACACACAACAAATATTGGTGAATATTGTCCGAAACTCATACAACATCATAGCGTCATATCAGGTAACTGAAACCAGTATTTCATAAAAATCCAACATTAAAAGCCTACGTACGAAAGGCAGTGAAAGAAAGAAAAAGACAGCTCTTAAATTTCTTCTTCAAACCCCAAAACTCCCACACGACGACTAGATCTGCAAAAGCAAAAAAGAAACCTCAAAATTAATCCCATACATTATAACCAAATATGAGCAAATAATTATATAATTTTATATAGACACATGCAAAGGCACATCTTCCGAAAGATGTTAGTAGAATTTATAGTACAAAAGTCAAAAAAAACACGAAGGCCAAAAAAAAAAAACAAACCCCACTGAATGCTCTAAAGAAAACGAATTAAATTAGATTGAGTCAATGTTGTTGACCTAAGCCAAACAACATGTCTCTCGCATGCATTTATCCATTCTAGATCCCAATGAATAAACTACTATAAATCTATAAACCAAGATTATATAGTCATTAATTAACTAGTACTATATCTTTTCCTATAGTAGTATCTAGCTAGCTTTAGTGAAGTGAATGTGTATAAACCATAGTATTAGAATAAAATAGAGGGGAAACAGAACCAGATATAGTAGGAAGCTCCATGTTGAAGAGGATGAAGAGCGACTCCATATTCATCTGTGGCAATGGGGCTGACCAACAGAATCAATTAGAACAACTTCTTCTCCAAATGCATCGCTTACATTGAATGGTCCAGGACTCACTTCAAGCTCCATTTCATTGATGAACACTCTTATTCTCTCGCTTCCTGCTTTTGATTATATATGGTTAATTACCACCAACTTATTTCATGTTAGTGTATATAAAACAAACATATAAACCTCAAAAAGAATCTAATATTATGAAGGGAGAGAAAAAGAGGGCACACATATATATATGAATTTTAAAAATTTATATTGATCAATGTGTCCCTTCAATTGTTGACACACAGTTAATGTATCAATACTGTTGAGTGAATATGACTTAAAAGAGGGATAACTTTAGATATCAACATACCTTGAACATGAAGCTGGTTCGAAGTGGATGATGGGACAGTAACGAGAGAATGAGAAGTTAGTAATAGTAGTTGTATTAGTAGAAGTATTAGCAGGAATATGAAGCATGATGTTATTGTTGTTGTAAGAACTGATTTGATGACTACTAGTAGTAGCGTAACAAATCTGAGGCTGCGGTTGCTGCAACATCTTCATTCTCATGTCTACATCTTCTTTCTCACTTAAGTGTTGATGATGATGAGTCCCGTAACTCATATTACCATTCATGATCTCACTTAGCAAGAGGCCCGTACATGGTCCCATTGTTTGAGCCGGTTTCTGTTGCTCGATCATATCACCGGAGAGAAACCCTAATTGGGGGTGAGACGTTGATACTTTCAAACCCTCCAACGTTGGAAACTGGGAAGAGAAACGCAGCTTCCGATGGAAACATCTCCATCATTTGATTGGTACCTAAAGAGAGATTAGTGTTGTTCTTTTTCTTGTTTTTGCGAGTTTTGGTGGATTTGGAGGAAGAGGACGAGGAAGAGGAAGAGGAAGCAGAACTTTGCGGTTGCGGTTGTGGTTGTGGTTGTGGTTGTGGTTGGGGTTGAGGGAGGGGAGTGTCTATGGAGGAGTCGGAGTTTGTGTTTGCTACGAGACTTACGGTTTTGGAACCAATAGAAAACATTAGCATCACCGACTTGGCCGTATTCTTGAAGCTGAGCCCTAATTCTCCGGATCTCTTCTCTTGGTGGATTCACCATCCCTGAGTTGAAGATTGCTTCAAGTATCCGAATCTGCTCTGGCTTTGGATTCCATCTAGGTTTTGGCTCTGGACTCCTCTCAACCTCACACCCTTTTTTGACAAATTGTAAATAACTACATCTCATCAGATCAGAGTTCACACTTGCACAAAATTTCTAGCTAAGTTTGAATCGGTAAATATGTAAAAGAAAAAGGACCTGAAGAGTAAGGAGAAGATCGGTGAGAAGCGGAAGAAGGCAAGAGAGGAGAGTTGATGTCATGTTGCCATTGATGAGGATGAGGTTTGGACTTGAACATGCTTGGCCAGTGTCTATTCGAGGAAGCCATAACTGATTAAGTGGATCGGAATTAGAACAAAGATGTCTGTGAGAACATATGATGATAATGATGATGATTGATGATGATTGATGGTGAATGATGATGTGATGATGATGTGATGTGTCAAAAGAGAGGAAGAGGAATAGAATGCCTAAAATAAAAATGTGAATAGGGCAAAAGAGTTACGACCTCTTTCTCTTCCTCTTATACTCTCCCTCTACCTACCCAACCTCTCCATTTCATTATTTTATTTAACTCTCAGCCACGTACTATCTCTCTATATATATATATTGAATATTACATCTGTATTATAATCTGTATTTATGTGTATGTTTAGAAAAGACAAAAATATTTTTTATAAAAGAGTATCACCATTTCTCTTTAATTTGAGATGCAAAAGAATAAGAGAAGTAGGCTAAAACCCACAAATACTGTTTCTCTTTATATTTTTTCTAAGTACGAATTACTGCGGTCAAAATTAGATTTATTTTATTATATTCAAAACATATAGCTTTTTTGGTCGAATTTTTTTTATAACAATAATTAGATTAACAAGATTCGATCTGTAGCTAAATTTTTTTTAAGTGAATCTGGATATTATTCGAACTTATAATTTATTGCCAAACAAACCAACAAAATCAGATGTTTTTTGGCCAATTTTAAAGCTTTTGAAGAGCATTTTTAACATTTTTGAATTGACATTCATTTTTTATATAAATTTGGGCTCTTATTTTGTTTGTCATAGTTCAAATTACTATATGGTAGGATCTATGCAAGAAAAGAAGATTTTTCCGTTTTCACTAGTTCCCCTAGCATCTAGAGGCAAAAATGCATATATCAGCATTCAACAAAAATTAAAGTTTGCTGCAAAAAAGAAAAAAATAAATAAATTAAGAAAATGTTAATTTTTAAATGTAAGTTATAATGTGGTAGTCGGCGAGTAGTCCAAATCTAACGTTAAATCAGTGATGGATTGACTGAAAATTCAAGAACAAACAGAAGACAATTAGTGTAGAAGCCAATTTGGTAAATCCTAAATGTCTTTCAACAGTCATTTGATTTGTTGGTGGTACTCTTTTTAGCCACACACACGAGTTGTCTTGACATGATTTTTCTAATATTATTATAGTTTATATATTGACATTAAAATTTGGGTATTGGTACCTAACCATAACAATCAACAAACTATGCAAAACTTACGATTCGTCGTGTTGGCTAATTCCAACAAATGTTGGTCAATTGTTTGGATGTAAAATTATTGAATGGAACATTTCAGTATTTAAACTAGATTATTTAGATTAAGATAAAATCTCGAGATATATATTTCGGAGAAATGTTTTGAAGAACCAACAAGATGTTTTGTATCATCTTGAAGTTGTATGACCCAACCATTCCACTTGTCAAAGTTTTGTATTTTCAAAAATTCATCTATCTATACAGATAAATATTGGAAAAACACATTGACATTTTCTAAATATACCATAGTTAGGTTTGGAGTTTTATGGGAATTAGACGCATATTGTGTCTCACACTCACTCACTAGTCGCATGTTGACACTGCTCCAACACGTTTATCAGTTTATCGACACTGTTCCATATATATAACCACAAAATCCATGAAAATATAAAAAGTTTTATTTTCAGTTCTGTCATGTATCTCAGAACTATGAAAGATTCGAGATTTTAGCCGTGTCTAATTACCGTTTCAACCATTTAATCAACATTTTAACAACATTTTCTTAATATATCCGATTACATTAAAGTCGAGTTGCATAGTATCCGTTTAGCACCTAAACAATCATACCAGCATTTTGATTTAATTTCTAGGTTTTTTTGGTCAACAATCAATCACTAAATCTACAAGATCCGATCCATAGCATAAATGCTTCAACTAGAGCGAGTGAGATTCGAACTCACTATCTAGTGCTTAGCTAAAAATATGAGACAATCTAATTGGACCATGACACTATTTCTAGGTTTATAACCAGCTTATCCATTATCAAAAAAACTAATACTAGATATAAATTCATTAATTAAATATCTCAAAAGGTAAAGGGTGAAAATATCAAAATAGACTGAAAGTGATCATTAATGCAAGCCCATGCCTCTCATCCTTACAATTCTTGCATTAAATCCAAACTGCTTCTGCAGTTCAAACGTACGAACACTCACATTTCTTCAGAAATTCAAGCAACAGACTCTTTCAAAGTGATCCTTGTTTGGTTCTGAACTACAACTTCTCTCCTTTTCATCACTTTCTCTTCTGACATCTAAAAGAAACATTAAATAGAATCAAACTGATATATCGTTGAAATATATTATAACAAGATGGGTTTTTTATTTGTTTGTATGTGTGTTTATTTTTAAATTATAATCACAAGTTAATATATGGACTTTCAGTTTGTGCAGAAAAGGATTCTCTCGGTCACCTTCAGGCTTCAGCCTTAAACTCGGAGGGAATAGGCCTGTTTTGGGAATAATTTTAATCCATGAACCAAACACAATTTTAGATGTTTTTGTGATGTAAATTTGCTGAAGAGAAAAACAAGTGTTAATTGAAAAAAGAAGGATTTTTAAGAGGTCAGAGTGGGTGGTGGTATAGTAATTGCAAAGAAAGTAAGATCGTTTTTTATTGGATTGACTCGAGGGTCTTTGTTGATGATCGTTCCCATTAATAACGTATTAATATTTCTTTTGGAATATAAGATTCTTTTCATCTGCATTTATTTCAAAGTTAAAACGAAACTGCGACCTTTATCTCATTAACCAACCAATCTGTTTAACAAACGAACTAATTACAATCAACTATAACTTGTCTCTTTTATAAATCTTGCGAGAGCATCAGCCCTATAATTGAGATTATGCGGAATAATCGTAAGCAAAAAAGATGAGAACAAAGATTGTAGTCGTGTGAAGTCTTTCTGGTAGGGGAGAAAAACTGGCCAATCCTTCGACTTAGCGAAAACCTCTAACACCGCCTCACAGTCTGTCGACATCTCAACTTCCAAGGCTTGGATTGCTAGCAAAGATTCCATGGCCCATATAACAGTTTCGATCTCTGCATGCAGCGTGACGAGCTGCGATGAACACACCGAGCACCCGAACAAATACCCTCTACTGAATCTAGAAATTTGAACCATCCTAAACCCGATTTTAGGTCTGTAATCTTCCAGGAAGCGTACACGAAACATTTATAACCCGTGAACCCTGAATTGGCTGTAGATGGGAAAATCCATGAGGATTTTTGTGTCCCGTTTTGACTCAATAATCGAGACTGAGGAATCGAAACTAGTGAACGAGCCTCCAACCATTATGCATATTCCACCGAGACTCGTGTAATAATACTATGAGGATCGATGACATTATTCGAGAAACAATACTCGTTCCATGCTTTCCATATATTCCAAATCATCCAAGGGAAGTATTGAAAGTCACCACTAGCTGGTAACCTCCAAAATAGATATTCTAGATTATACCAAATGGATTCTTCTAGAAAAACATCTATCGCAGACGGGATATCTGAAAGAGCCCATGTCTGTAGAGCCAACGGACATTGAAAGAAGACATGATTAATAGTCTCATTCTCTGCCCCACATCGTAAACAGGTTGGATCACAATTAATACCCCGATACTGTGAAAATTCTTACTCAGCGAGATATCCTGATTTAACTGAATATCGTCCAGTTTTGGTAAAATGCCACCCCCAGTAATCCTTGTGCAGCCTACATGGAATGCAACAACTAAATAAAAATAGTAATATTTTTGTCCTCTGGCATCTTTATTTAACACAAACGGTTAACAATTTTAACTTAAACTCTGTCGACTATCATGCGGAATAAAGTATTTACCTGAAGTCGAATTTTCAGAAAAAATATTGGAAAAATGGATACTAACCATTTAGTCAAATTCACTTTCCTAATTTAATCTTATATCAAGCAAAACATTTTGAAGTATTTTTACTCCATATATATATATTGGCTTAATATTTGTTTGTTTGTTAAAGGGCCTATTTTAGCTCAATATATATATATACACATTCAATTTATTATATAGTTGTGTACTTTTTCATGGATTAAAAAATACAATTTATTTTGAGCTGTTTTGGTGCTCGGGCCTCGGCAGCACAACTTCGGCTGAAGAATCAGGGAATGGCGATCAATGCAACAATTTAAATATATTCTCATTACACTATTTAATATATTCTCATTTCATTACACTATTTAGTGAAATGAGAGCTCAATCGCGGGTACTCCTCCTGATAAGTAGTAAAAACCGGCCACTCATATGGGTATAGAAAAATGTACCACACCATCTGGTAATTTTTTTTTGGGGGAGGGGGAGTATTTAGGTATTGGCAAATGTTTACTTTGATTATAAAATTATATATATTAAAATCAATATTTCAAAGACAAAAAAGAAAAAGAAAACTCAGCTATTGGTTAGTAAATAATCTTTTATATATATTATTATTATTATAATCTATATACAACAGAGGTTCTCCAACTTCTTCACGTATATGTAATATGCAGTGGTAAAAATATGTACACGTTTTATTTCGTAAATTGTTTATTTACTCTTAGATTTATTAAAAAATATTAATATTGGCGTCATGGAGGTACCCTAGATTTTAGTGGGATGTTCAAGCTAGCAGCTATCAATTTGACTTCAATTGAATGAAACTCTAAAAACTCAACAAGTACATTTTTTTTTTTTGTCAACGGTAAATTATATTGGGTCATAATTAGCTGGTTCAATAATCAAATTTCTACATAATATAAACGGGAAATTTGATACTTGATTGTGCAAATGAACTGTGTTAAGTGAACTTACCTTCGACCATTAGACTAAGAGCTATTTTGCGCTCAACAAGTACATCTAATTTATTGTTATTTTTCTTTCAAAATAATTATATTCGTAATAAAAAACTTCACACCATACGGAGATGCATATATCCTCCTTGAATCATAAAGCAAAACATGTTAACTTGAATTTATTTCATCCTATATGTAGTCATGTTCGAACTATTTGATATACGAGACGCATTTTGGTCCAATAAGGATATACTATCTTAATATATAGGAAAAATGATTAATAATTAGGGAATTTATAGGATGAATTTGTATTGCTTTGCTCATATCTTGCTTTAGTTTACCACTTTTACGAATTTGAACTCATTAGTTGAATTCTAATTAGATGAATCAATTTAGCTTTTCCTTCAAAACAAAACAAATAAAAAATAGAACTGAATAACATGAACAAAACCAATGTAACTATAGAGGAGATCTAGGGAGCTTAATAATGAGCATGAGACACAACTGTGAACTTAACACTTCGACAGAAAGTATGGAGAAGTGACCACATCCATCGGTTTCTTTTCCTAAGCTGCCACATTTACTTCTTGTTGTTTTTTTTGTTAATAATAATTAAATCGTCAAAATCTGATTTATAGCAAAAGTTTTACAACTAAAATTAGGTGATATTCGAACTCACCTATAGTGCCAAACTAGATCAGGTGCAAGCCAATTGGATCACCTGATCCTTGACATCACTTCTTTTATATTCAAGCAATTATGTTTTATTCCCTTTAATTTTTTATATATACTAACAAATATTCACTTTTTCTGTCAATTGGTATCAGAATCACATATCACATTAATCTCACTTGCTCTAATATACAAAATTGTAGGGCCTCAATTAAGATAAGACTTATAATATAAATCTTTTTATAACATAAATATAATATAATTTAATATAATATAACATATATATATATATAACAAAATAATTTTTTTTACTACAAACTAATATATATATATATATATTAGCTTTAATTAATGTTTTTCACCAAATTTTCATAATATATATTTGTTTTCTTTCTATATATATTAACTAAGACTTTTTGTGATATAGTTTATTGCAAATAAAATTTAATCAGTCTTATATTTTAAAAATATTTTTTAGCAAAGACAGTTAGAACTTAATCCAACCTAATTTTTAAAATAACTTAGTTCTTGTTAAAAGTAATCAAATTCTTGAGAAAACTGTTTACAAATATCAAAAATGAATGTTTTTATAATATAAAGTAGAAAAAAAACCATTATAATATATAATTTTTTTAAAAATTAGGGGCTTTAAAAATTAGATTTATTTGAGGGGATATGAGGCGAATGCTTTTATTTTTATTCATATCCACACTTCTGTACATATATGATTAATCAGATTGGAAGTGTGAATAGGTATCAACTATAGGTAACATTAATTTAAATATATATTTTACAATGTGCAATATTATGTCGATCGTATTTTAACAACAAGATATAAAGTTAGTTCTCGATGGATTTGTTACGAGAGATATCTATTTTAAATAGAAATCTGTTAAGTCTAATGCGTTTACTGGAAATCATATATTCTCGAGGATTGAAGAAGCTAATATATGTAGTAGTAGTTCAAGTAAGTCTTGATATTTGACTACATTAGATAATACAGTAAGTCAAACAAACTCATATTCATTTTTTCTCAGAACCCAAATATCGAAGAATCTTTAAAGTGTTTCTCCGCCGCGGCCGGCGACAACCTTTTTCTTCTTCTTTTCAAACCGCTCGACTCTGTCCTCCATCTTCCTATCCTCTTTCATGCACTTATCTATCTTTTCCAGCGACAAAATCAAGTTTCACATCTGTGAACCTAGATTTAGAATTACAGAACCACCGTCTCTCCACCGAATTTTTCCAACAAAGCGGAGCAAAGCGCCGATGACCGCTTCCACCCCTTATCCCTCTGGTCACTCAGGTTCATTGACCTTTGGGTCTTCCAAGGAACCACGGTGGCGAACTTGATCCACTTTGGGGTCGCGAGGTCAAACCTCCAACCTTCAAGCAGTAAGGCTATGGCGAGCTCTACTGTATCTACAACTTCCTTCACCGAGGCTCCACCAGTTATGCAAGCAAGCCTTCTATAGTGTCGGTTGCAAACGAGGTCACTACTCCAGCGACGCTTCCATGCCAAGATTTTCTCTCTACAACTCGAGATATACCGTTTTTATTCAACTTTTGGCCTTAGATCTAGGTTTTGCAACCATCAATCCTTGCAGTCAAGAGTTCTACGAAACTGTTAAAACCTTTAAACCTCTGCTTTAGTCTACTTAAAGTTGAGAGAGAAGGCATGGTATCGTGAAAGCTACTAGAAGAATGGATTCATGAGTCACTTCCCAAAAAATTCCTATCTGGCCGTACCAGAGTTCTTCCGGATCTGGCAAAACTCGTTTCAGCAGTGGCGCTCTACATGCCCAAACCCTAATCGAGTGTGGTTATCTTAGACCACTTCCATTGGTGGTTGAGTTTGTATAGAATAAAATAATAATATTTTTGATTGCAATTAAATTTTAGTTTTAGTTTAAATTTATTTTAATGTATTATCCAGTAACAAATGGACAGATGGTTAAAAAATTTTAAGAAACGTATTTTAAAGTTTTTGAACAAGAAACAAATTTTTTTCTCTCTTATTTTATTTTTAGTTTTTCTATATAAATAATGTTAAGAACTTTTTTAAGAGACAGATAGTCTAAATTTTGTTATTAATGGTTTTGGGCTATTGGACCCAACATTTTCACTCTTCTCTCCATAATTTGGAGAAATTTATCTAATTCAGTGGGTTTTTATTTCATAATATTTTATCTTTTAGTCCATATGACTTTTGTATTTATGATCTAGTATATAATCTTCTTTTAATGGATGAAATGCAATCTTTGACCCAAAAGAAATAGAATAGAGATCTGTTAAGATCCTATTCAAAATTCGATGGGGTACTTATTTTTGTGGGAATGTTATCAAATTCATATGTTTTGTTATAGTGTTTTGTGACTTCTAATTAGATATGATTTTGCTACTCTCATATAGATCTTCTAAAAGTGCATATAAATATGTTTCACTCTCAGTTATAAATAATAAGATAGCTCAAAATATGGTTGATTAAGCCAAATGAAGAGAATAGGTTATGTTTTTGCATCTATATATTTAAATTTCATAGATATATTCTTAGATATACATATATGTTGTACATGTTACGACCAATAATAACTGTGGAGGGGTGATGGAGTATGAGTGATCCATACCGAATAGTACTGAAGTGATAAGTGTTTGATATTTTAAAATAAGTGAGAGTTATAAAGTTATCTATATTTGTCTTCATTTTCCTTATTCAATCTGTTGCTTCTTTTGCTACAACCAGTTTGTCCCTAACAAAAAATGTCAAATAATTGTACGATGACTTCAATGCATTAGTCTAGAGTTCAATAGCCTTGAAGCTGACATCAGCATTTTATTTTCCAACACGTTAATTTTTGAGTTTGGTTTACTTAAAATAAGTAAAATTCTGTTCATATAGGTATAAACACTAGTAATTTGGAAAAATGCATTTGATCAAGTGTTATATTTACAGTAGAACCTTCATAAATTAATATTCAATAAATTAATAATCTCTATAAATTAAATAAATTTTCAGGTAGCAAATCGGGCTAATGTAAAATTTGACCAAATGTAATAATTTAATAAAATAATAATTATTTTGAAACTCCTATGTAAAAATGTTAGTCCCAATAATATCATAAATTAATAATTGTAAATATTAGATAATATATACATATAAATTATAAAATATATGTTGACATTCCATTTTTCTATATAATATATATGAAAAAATAAAAATGGAATATCAACATATTTTTGTATAAAATATGAAAATATCAAAATAAATGAAAGTTTAAACAAAAAATTTAATAATATGTGTCGAAACTTTTTTATTTACATTTCGGAATATTTCTATTTTTTACAGATTTTTGTATAAATTAATAATACTTCTCTAAATTAAGAATTTTTCAAAGTTCCAACATTATTAATTTATAGAGGTTTAATTGTATTATCGTTTTCATCTGAATTTGATTCAGTTTCATTTTCCCCATAAGACATTGTTACAGATTTGGGGATCACACTTTGTTGATTCAAGCTGTTGACCGAAAATCACTAATTATGAAAATTTACCTCTTTATTTGCATGGGGTTTAATGGTCATCCTCACAAATATCTTTTTTTTTGGTAACTTAAGAGTATGTAGATTTTATGGAGGGATCTAGACTATTTTCCTGGGAGGGTGCAGCTCATGCATAGATTCTAACCTCCAAATATGAGTTGTTGGGGGTTTCCAAAAGAATTATGATTTAATTTTGAATATTGGAAGAATCAAATTTGCGAGCGTGTCAACTTTCTTATCCGTCCTTTACCACTATACCATAACAATTCAGACTCCTCACAAAAATCTTCACAGTTATAGTACAGTTAGGTGATATTTAGTGACATTTTAACACAACTTTCTAATTTAGCATGGTTGAATTGAATTAATTTTACATCAGAAATTATCATATATATAGATGGCTGTATTTCACGACCTAGAAAAACCTTTGTTTCCTGCTTAGACAAAAAAGAAAAACCTTTGTTTACCGAACTCAATATATATATATATATATATATATAATTTGACAAAAAAAGAATATATACACATTTCTTTAGAGTATCATAATAATACTTTATGTTGCTAGGGAATGCAATAAATGAAAGGTACGAAGAAGGGAGCAAGAGAAATGGGTTATAAGAAAGAGGTTGTAAGATTGTAAGCTAAAATTACGCTCATATTTTGCAGTCTCACTAAATGCTCACATTAGTAAATACACCAACATGCTCTCTCTTCAATGCCCTAATTTCCCTTCACATGCAGTTTCGTCCACTTTCCACTCCATTTTTTCATTCTTATCCTTATTTTTGTTTATTATCAGCTGTCCCGTTCCATAATTTTCCCCATGTCCAAATAATGTGACTTTAAATTTATAAATAAATAAACCAATGTGTGACTTCACATGTTCATTTTTAGACAGTTCATAAAGTTGATTCTATATATTGTGTATACTATACAGTTGGAGGATTAGTGGCCTACTGTGATAGTTAACCATTGTCAACAACTGAATATTAAGAGATTATATCTTACAAGTCAAAACCAATTGATAATAAGTATAAATATCATATTTTATATTTAGTAGTTAAGATTCATTCCAACTTCTGATATGCAATAATATTCTCTAGCCTCTTTGAAATGATGACTTTTTAATGATTGATTTCGATATGTTGAGGGATGTAACGATCCAAAACACCAATATTAGGTATGAATTATCGATAATTGAACCAACTTTCAGTCGAATCTGGTTGTACAACATATATTGTAAGCTCTGGCATCATATGTGATTATATGCTTTTAACTCAAAACCAATTGACAATAAATTGAGAGGTTCATATTTTATATACACTAGTTATGATTTCTTCCAACTTAAAATGTGGGATAGTATTTCCTAATACTGGAGTAAGAATATCTAATTCATACTCCAAACCTACTCCCTAAAGCCATAATACTATGAAGAGATTCGTGACTGATGTAAGTCGAACTCTGGTTAACCCTTAACCGTATGATTCCTAAAAAGCAAAAGAAAAAATTCTAGCTCCTAGAAACAAAAACATCTCTCGAATGAACAGAAGATCTCCTAAGGAATTCGTAGATGTGAATTTTTGTAGTATGTTTGGATCTTTTTGATTCGAGTAATTGTTTATAAAGTATTTGAGTGCTCAATTTGGTTTAGTGATTGTGTGATCTATATCTCATGTATAAAGGATGAATAATAGCTGTTATGAATGGTTCATATATAACGATATCATTTGTGTTCGAGCATTCTACCGAACATTAGGTTAGTTTCTAGTAGGCATAAAACAGATACAATAATTCACATCTTGAATAAAATTTTATTTTACTAATCAATATTATCAAATTTACAATGCATTAAAATATGTTAATTATATTTTTAAAAACTATGTTAATTATATAATTTATAAATATTTTTAAAAATCACACGTCGTGCATTAACTTTGTTCCTTTAAAAAACTAGTAAAAGCCAAGTACATGCTAAGCCGTGCGATGATTGTGCTCAGCTCAAAACCGATCTAAGAGAAAGCAAATGTGATTTTTATTCTTGTCTCAATCATCATTAGTATTATTTTTTGTTTAATCTTTCTAAAAATACCCTAAAAAAGTAGTACTCAAAGTATAAGAACTTTGATTTTATTTAAATTAATATAATACCACAGTCCACAAACTTCAGGTTTCAAAATGATTTAAGAAGAATTGTAACTAAAACGGCTAAGTTAATCCCATTGGGAAAAAGTGAATTGTATTTTTTTTTGTCAACATTGGGTCACAAATGGCCGGCCCATTAGCCAAGTTCTTGCAAATGCAAACGGGGGGGACTCGATCCCAGGATGTGTAAGTGCACATGCCTCTTGTAAATTTACCACTTGTCACTAGACTAAATATCACTTGCAGTGGATTGTATTTGAAAGCCTAAAAATCAGTGACAACTTAATTAATTAGTTTAAAATGAACAATTTTCAAAGTAAGAGAGATTAGCTTTCGAGAAACATCCTCTTATAGGAATGAGAGTATGTCAACTTAAGAAAATAGCAATGTTAACAACAACATTCTCTCAAGTTTATTTGTTTGAGATTGACTTAACTAATATCTCAACATTACATTGTTCTAATATTTGCTTGGATTAAACAAAACAAGTAAAGAAACCCTATTAGGCATTGGGATTAGAATTCAAAGGGCTTTGAGGAATGATAATGTTTTAACTAAATGTATATATTAATTTCGAATACTTGGGACTTGATACAAATATTATGACCACTAGATATTCTTTTTGGGATCATTAGTTCATTTTTTTGTGATCAAAATATATCACTAACTTTTTTTTGGGATTAATTATATATCATTAAATTGCCACAAAATTTATAAGATGTAGTAATAGTATATATACACACTATAAATAAGAGTTTTAAGAGAAAAACATATTCCATTAAAAGTTAATGTCGATTTAATAATTATTTATTAACAAAAAAATGTTAATGTATGTATGTAATTTTTCTCATTAAAGTTTAAATTTAGAGAATGGTGTAATCCTGCGTTATAAAACTTAAAGTTTAGAGAGAAAATATAAGATTATGAATTGAATTTTTTCTAATTGAATTGTCGAAATAAACGCAGAATATTTGGAGTAAATCAATGCATTTATTTTACCGAAAAGAAAAAGGTATTCCATACATATTTCATAGCCCAGTCGTAGAGATATTCCTCTTAACGAAAAAAAACAAAAATTATAAAATGTAAGATTGAGAAGAGTTGAGATGTGTTGTTGTCAGGGCCGATATCTGGGCCTGGATGCAACGATTGGGCCAACAGTTCAATCTTGACATTTGATAATATCTAATATCTAACAAATAACATTCAACAATTGGGCATTTGGTCTAGTGGTATGATTCTCGCTTAGGGTGCGAGAGGTCCCGAGTTCAATTCTCGGAATGCCCCATTAATCGTTATTTTTCTACAAATGTGTGATATTGGGTTCGGCTATAATGCATTTTGCTTCATACAAATGAAATCAGATAGTGAATAGCTACTCTAACAACATGCTCTGCCAAGTTCCACCAACAACCATAGCGACGAGATATTAACAAAAATACGTTTGGTCTACTGCCTAGCAGTATGATTCTCAAAGACATTGAAATTTATAATCAGATAACACCCGACAACTTAAAAACTGCAAAGGGCAAAGGGTGAGAGGTTCTTCGAGAAACAAGCTGCAGGGTTACACCTAAGTTCACAGAGAACAAACAGACTGAAGATAATGGTAACAGAATTTGAGAGAACCGGTACTTCAAAAGATTACATCCAGCATTCGAGCATATGGTCTAGTGGTATGATTCTCACTTATCTTGCGAGAGGTCAAGTATTCAAAATATCAATTACGTAACTTATATTTTCTCTAGTACATGTATTCAAGAGATCATGTCTAATTCAATAGGCAAACATGGCCAAAAGCTTCTTTAAAAGTGGTAATAAATCCCTTTAAGATTGAACGTTGCCCTAAACCTCTGTCTTTATGTGTGATGATCCAGGCTTACAGTTAATACAAAGAACGAAAGCAACCAAATTTCAAGAAGGTTGCTTTGGCAGAGTTACATCAACAACGTGGTTTTGGTCTACTTGTGTGATTCTTTGAAAGTTCTAAACACAAGGGCATTTGGTCTAGTGGTTTAATTTTCGCTGACCAAGGTAAACATTCAGGTTCTTAGTTGTGCATTCGATTTTCGTTTGAGCTGATTTCTCTGTACGATTTTGTCTCACTATGAGTACATTTTTCTTTTATTCTGTAGATTCTGGGAAGCTGTTTTCTGCTGATTCAGTTAGGGGCAAACAGTGTTACAACAATAAGTGGAAATGGGAACAATGGTCTCAAGTATTTGCAAGTTCCTAAGACCAACATTACCGAGAGAATCTTAACATTTTATAATATTAAAAGAATGAGAAAGAAAGAGAGAAGTATGAAGGTTTCTTATTTAAGAAACTCTAAACAAAAGTTTCTCATGTGTTGTCACATTTTAATTGGTCTAATTTATATTTAAATATTTAAATTTAATTGTGTAAATTTTTTTGATTAAAATATTATTATAATAATGCTAAGATCTCCACTAATAAGAGTCTACCAATAATGTTGCTCTAAGGGCACTCACGAGGAAAGACGTAGACTTTCACATATATATATATATATATAGTCTAATCTCTTTAAAATAATAATTATATACTCACAAATTAAATTTTTATTTCAGTTAGTATATCGATAAATTAATAATTTCTATAAATTAATAAAAATATTATTTAATTGTAGTCTCAATATTATTAATCATAGAAATTTAACTATATATATAATATATATATATATATTGCCATAGTTACATCTCTGTTTTGTTCTGGTTTTAAAATCAGTTTTGTGATCTTTTAGCCAACTCTTCTATGTGAAAATCCATGGAAGATTTGTTCAGTTGTTTGTTTTCCACTCTCCCATATCTCCATGTATATTACTGAAGAACAAGAGAATCCCTGAAACTTCTGTTTTCAGAGGATCAAGAACAGCATCATGGGAACCTTCTTGGGCTCTAATATCTTAAAGGTAAACACTCGCCTGCTTCTTTTCTTCTTGTGTTCATCTTTTTTTTCCGCTTGATCTTGATAGAAGAATATTGCAGAAGGGTGTATCCTAGAGAGGTTTCAAGGCATCACTAATATTTTCACTTGGATTCTACACAAGTATGTGGTTAACAAGAAACAGTGTTTTCTGAAAAGATACAATTAAAGCTGAATTTCTAATGTATCCATCTGGTTTCTTTTAATCATAATTCAGTCTCATGTATATGTAATTGTGGTATCAAGGCCATGGCAGTCTAAGATTTAGTTCTTATCGTCTTTAGATGTATTATGGATGTGAGTTGTATTCTACAAAAAGTTAGTATAGAAAGTATGCTTTGTGGTTGCCATCAATGAATCCTCCATATCAGAAATCTATCCATGCTAAGAACAAAAGAGTGTAGAGAAAGATATATATGAGGGTAAAACTCGATGTACCTTGAGGCTTTTAAAATAAAATTATATTTGCCTCGGTTTGCGTAACTAAACACCACATAATATATTTTTCTACATTCTTAGCATTATAAAAGGTAAAAAGAATACAATTCACAATCCAATATTCCTTCTAGAGATTGATGAGGGTCTTAAGCATTCTGTCTTGGTATCTGGACTAAATAATATGGATTCATTAACCACTTTACCTAAAGCCCTTCATTTAGAAGATCAACCTCAAATAAAATAGATTATTTATATGAAGTAGAGTATGTGAGTGACGAGAGTAAAGTTCCCATTACTCAATTACCCCTTCTTAATCCTTATAAAGCCTTCACTAAACCAAACTCTTCATTTCCAAAAGTCATAAAACATGTTCTTAGTTTTAACAAGCACTCAACAAAAGAACAAGAGTTCCAACAACATATATAGAACAAATGATCCCTCTCCACATTAATGAAGCTATGATCCACCAATGGAGAATATATGGATACACTCATCTCTATTAAGGAGCAATCTGTCTGGCCTTAACTCTCCATGGAAGAAAAGGGTTACCAATTGTGGCAAGAGTTGCACTACTCGACACCAGATACAAAGAATATCAGCATATGTGTATCACTACAATCCAAACAATACTGAACACTGGTACAACATTTGTCACTTTATTTCCAAATTTAAATATATCATTAGAAGATCCTCAGATATACCATAATATGCAAATACAATTACAAATCATCGGAGCTCCTCAAGTCAAAATACATATGTCGCTACACTGCACCACCAAATGGCGTATAGAGTTCAAAACCATGTAACGGATTTGAGTCTCCCATGATACACATGAGATGCACTCCTCATACAACTAGAATCACAACACAATCCTTCTTGCATCCACATCCCTAGATATATTCCAAGGGATGAACTTGTCAAGTTACTCTCAGAATCATAAGTAACTAACTACAAAAAACTTCATAAAAGAAGCATACCCATTCATTCAGTGGACTCTTCTATTCAAAGAAGAAAAGATGGAGCAGTCGAGATCGCCTTCAAACAACAAGAAGAAAATCCTAGACCAACAACCTTTTGCACAGAGATAAACACCATCTCCCTAGCATATGAAGAAGTTGAGTCTTCTGGCCTAAAAAAATACCTACCTGGCGTGCCAATTGAATATTTTGATTCATTAAGGAATCCTACAAATACATTCATGGACAAAGAAGGTCATAAATTCTTTGACATTTGTGACTGTCAAAAATGCATGGAGAACAGCTCAGAAGATGAAGAGACTCCACGTAGATGAAAAAAGAATTATACCCAACAAAAGCTTAAAGAACGTTACGAGTCAGGAGATCCACAAGTTGGCTTACTTGGCAAACACAACAGAAATAATTTTGAATATTATGTCCTATATCCAGGCAGTATAACTCCATTAACTCCAGATAATGAAGAAGCACAACTAAGCTACATGTTTGGACCCTCATCTTCACATGAGCCATTATTTCCAATGCACTAGTTCGAACAAAACATTGTAAGGCACTCATGGAAAATTAAAAGTTGAAACACAAAGAACTCGAATGGTTCGATGGTACAGATCAATGGGCAGAAGCAACTCTAAACTGGCAATCAGACAATGCAAAGGCGCAAAATCATCTTTTGATCCAAATTGAAAAAAAGGTAACAACTTTAGATCTCTCTGTTAAAGAGATAACTAGGATGATCTCCTCTTTTCATCAACAGTTGATGCACCTAGCAACCATTGTATCCATAACTTATCCTTTCATGAGCCAAAAAGAAACCGCATTAAAGTTCCTCAAAGCCCAACTAAATTCCTTACAAAACCAGCCCAAAACCCAACCTCAAATGTCATATGATCTCTTTACTCCATACCCAATATACACTCTTCCATATACAACCCAAACACATCGTCTTCTTTTTTTCTCATGACCCTTGTGTTTTTGGCTCATCATCTTTCCTCCCAATAAACATTGTCGAAGAACAACATGGGACCAAAAGCAAACAATCTCCAGGAAAAGGAAAGGATATGGCATCCACTTCTAAAGACCAAAATTTGCCTGAGAAAAGTAAATCCCAATTTATGATGGAACACGACAACAATGCAATCTCTGCATTTGTTAATAAGATGACCAAACAAGAGCAAAGTTCTATGCGACCAAAGAAAGAGAAGATTTCCAATAGACCTAAAGTCAAACCAGAAGATGAGGTTCTCATCCCAAACTTCATGATGATGACAAAACCAACTGTTGAAGAAGGTGAAATGGAAAGTGACGGATGAAATATATCTGAAGAAAGGCATGAACGTAGGGAGGCCCAACTTGATTGGAATTCAAGGATTAATGCTGAACCACACAAAGGATTTTTTGGACAAAATTCCCCTATTGTCGAAGTTCTAATTGGGCATATCCACAAGGAATTCCTTGGCACATGTGATCATTACACTGTACATGCGAAAAAGAATATTTAAGCATGAGAAGTTACATTAAGCCTCATTGGGACAAAATATATCAGGTTTCTCTTGGAGAACTAGAAAAGTTATGCAACCACCAGAAGTTTTTCAAACATCTAGAAGAACAAGGAAAACTACTAGGAAAAGCTTGTGATCGTCCAGAACTCTCCATCAAATGCATGAAGAAATGTAGTTTTTCCACTGAATATGCAAGAGAAAGAAGTTCAAAGAAAAAATGGCAAAAAAAATTCCCTCAATTTCCTGGCAGAAGAAAATGGAATTTCTTTAGAAAGAAAAAACAAAGAGGTTTCAAGAAGTTAGACCAGTGCTACATTTGCAAAAAGAAGGGATCTTTATACACTTGATTTCATACATCGAATCCATTTTCTCTATCGATGACAAATCATCAGAAGATACTATAATTGCAATAGGGATTGAACAAGAAGAAGAATCCTCTGATGAATCCAACACTGAGGAAGATAAAAGAGATGACAAGATCATGCTGCTAGATCTTTATACACTTGATTTCCACATGGCATAACTGATCAAAGAAGTTGACACTAAGCTAGCATACTTGTCCCAACCATCACCAAACACTAAGCTTTATGTATTTCCCATAAAGTATGATAAACCCATACCAATCATAACCTACTTTGGTACATGAGCAGCTTCATCTATTATTAAGTCGAATATCCTTCCACCAGAACATTGGAATTCATGTTCAATAGCATTCAAAGCTGCCAGTAGGCTAATTTTTTACATCAACTTAATCAGCAAACCATTTACATCCGACTGATTCCAGGATATATAGTCAAACAGAAAAAATATGGGTCTGATCTCCGCGGTAAAGATTTTATACTTGGATTTGACATTCTACATAGTCTCAAACAAGCATCATGGCATCCAAAAGGTCTCAAGCACAAGAGTCATATACTACCATGGACGACCATCTCGCATTTATATCCAATAGAGCTCCTAAATTCAATAAAAGAAGAAATTATAAAGACATCATTTGTTGCATCCCACTCAGAATTCCTCAAGAAATGTTCAATACCTTTATGGAAGAACACAAAATTCTTCATTTCTCTTCCATTAAAAAGAATGAAGATGTCAACCCAACCAAGGTGAGTCACCCAAGAATGAATCCTGACCACTACAATCTAGTAATTGAAGAAATATACCAACTCCAAAAAGAAGACCTAATTGAAAAAGCCACATCACCATGGGCGTGCAATGCTTTTTATGCTAACAAAAGAGCTGAACAAGCCCACGAAAATTTAAGATTGGTCATCAGCTACTCAACCATTTCCTTGCTGGTGACAAATTTCCCTTGCCAAAAAGAGAAGTATTAGTCCAAAGACTTCCTCAGGCACAAGTCTTCTCTAAATATGCATGAAGGCGAGATTTTGGCAGCTAAGAATCAAGCCTGAAGATATAGCAAAAATAAGATTCTGCATACCCGACCGTCACTACCAATGGAAAGTTATGCCTTTTGGATTAAAGGTAGCTCCTTCACTATTCTAGAAGGCCATGATGAAGATTTTTGAACCCATTCTCCCTAATGCATTGGTCTATATTTCTGACATCTGATTGTTCTCTCGTGACATTGATTCACACACGATATTACTGGAAAAATTCCACAACATTTTTCAGAAGTATGACATCATGCTTTCTGAGAAAAAGATGGATATTGGAGAAATAGAAGTTGACTTTCTTGGCATGCACATTAAACAAGGAGAATATCATCTACAACCACACATTGCAAGCAAGCTCGACGAATTCCCAGATGAAAAACTCTCTTTTAAGCAAGTCCAACAATTCCTCGGAATTGTCAACTACATGGCAAACTTAATTCCTGAGCTTGCAAAACATAGGTGAGTCCTCTCTGGTCAACCAAAGAAAAAATCCCCACCATAGAGTCAAAATTGCACGAAGGCTGTAAAAGAATTGAAAAGAATCTCAAAGACACTACCTGCTATAAAGATTCCATCTAAAGGAAAATGAATCTTGCAGACTGATGCAAGCGATTGCTATTGGGGAATAATTCTCCTTAAAGAATATGACAAAGGGAAAAGACATATATGTGGTTACAAAAGTGGAGCCTTCAAAGACAGTGAAAAACATTACCACTCCACTTACAAAGAAATACTAGCTGTGAAATGGGGATAGAGAAATTTGAATTTCATCTAGTGGGTCATCATTTTCTCATAGAAATGGATATGTCCTCATTCCCAAAAATGATCCAGTTCAAACAGAAAATTGTCCCACAACCGCAACTACTAAGGTGGTCAAGCTGGTTTTCACAATGGAAGTTTGACGTAAAGCATGTGAAAGGAAAATACAACTTTCTCCCAAACTTCCTATCAAGGATCCAAAGGCAGATATCATCAATTCTTCCAATGATTTATGCGCTCACCCCATAAAAGCCCTCTGAAGAATCCTTAAGGAGTATGATCGCAAAAATGCCACATATATGGTGTACAAGAAAAGATATTAGACACAGTGCTTATCTACCAAGGTGTTCATACATTACATGGCTTCTTAAAACTCTATATCCACATATATGGCCTTGACCTAGGACCACTACTTGGCCTACCCTATCACCCGGTATACCCCTTCCTCACAACTATATACATGAATCCTATTCACTATCGCAATTTTCCAAGGGAGGCGTCTCTATTGTTATGGTACTTAACACACCTATACACTATCAGAGTCCTTTTCCATAAGAGCAAGATATTGCAATATTTGGTAAAGTGCATTATGACAAGGAGAAAACCTCAATACAAGCTTCTTTATGAATGACTCATCAAGTTTCATAATGTAACATGGTGACAAGAGAAAATTCGGTCACAACCAGGTCTGATGGTCCTGGTCACGTTCAAGGTAACTATGAGACAAGAACGAGATGAAGCTAGTGTTAAAATTCTAAACCACTATGATGCACATGTTGTGACAAGTTGTGATGATGATGCCTTCTCCGGAAAGAATTTTCATGAAAAGACAACCAACTTGGCATCATTAAACGGTTTAAAAGAGTCTGACATAAACAAGAATCTGTTTTGTCAATATATAGTACATTGGCATAACATACAGGTGTACCCAGTAGGCTTTGCTAAAGAGATAAGACAAGTCTTAACTAGCTTTCATGATCAATACTCATGGCAAACGTCGATTAAATATCACCCTATCTACAAGGTTGAAGGGAAACGATACAAAATAACGAGATACATCCCTGGTCACAAAATGTATGTGAAAGAATTTATCTCTCACAGTGAAGAAGAAGAAGACAATGCATCTGACGAAGGATAGATTTGGTATCGCCCCTCTTTTGGAGACAGGGGGAATAAAGAAAGGATGAGAGTCAATGGAGTCAAAATAATAAGAATTAAACAGTGGAATAAAAGGTGGTTATAAGATAATGTAAAAAGTTGAATTAGTTTGTGGTTTGTATTGTAAGATAGCAAATAAGTGTGTAAAATTCTAGAGAATATTATTTGAGATATTCCTTAGGGTTTGTACTATAAATACCAATGCTTGGTGATATACCTCGTTTATACCGACTTATAGCTTACTAATTCATATGTTTTCTTTAGTCTTTGTCGTGTTTTTAGAGTCTTTTCAGGTACAAAATGCAAGGATACTTTGGATTCCATATGCTGAGCAAGATTGAAGCTTAACTTTGGATTTTTTCACTATGAGCTAAACGATCGATCGATCAACACCAAGATCGATCGATCACAACTTTAGATAGGGAAAAATGCCCTCGATCCATTGACCGACTTCTCATGCCTGACACGATCTACCTCCATCCGTCTATGTCATGCGCACGATCCACTGCACGACCAAGCACTCAAAGATCGATCAAGCTATTTAAGAAGAAATTACGCACGATCCTTTGCACGATACAGAAGCTTCACATCAAATGAGAACATTGATCGATAGAGCAGTTGAAGGATTGATCGATCCAAGACCCTGCAAAGCGAAAACCATATTTCCTTATTTTTGTACCAGTTTGGTTTACTCTATATATATTAGGTTAAAACACATTTTTGAGGACGCTTTTGAAGTCAGAAAAAGTTGCAAACTCTTGTTGTAACCTAGAGGAGAAGAATTCAGATCTCTACATCATTGGCAAAGGATTCCTAAACCTCTATTCCATCTATTCTGAGTTTTCAATGAATTTCTTTACAATTTCCTGCTTGTTCTTTATATCCATGTCTCAGTAGTTAATAGTCAAGTTTAGGGTATTCTAAGGATCTTAAGGGATTTAAGGGTGAGGAACAAATAGGTTTCAACTATGGAATCTCAGCCTAGAAACATGGTTAATACTTAGATTAGAGTAACTAACTAATCTATGATCTCAGGTGACTTATTATCCCAGAAGTTTAATAAGAATCATAATCTTTCTAGGCTAGCAACTCCTTCACTACTAACGAGAGTTGATGCTAGGTTGGGTTGTGGACACTTAGGAACTGCCAATACTGCATGGTTAGAATTCTAGAACCAACGAGAGTTAGGATCTCTAGGATCTAGGCATAGTGATAATCGCTGCGAGAGTAGATTAGTCAATTGTTATTTCTTAGTCGAGAACGTAACTGAACTTGCCTGAATAGATTCCTCATATTAACCTTGACTTCCTTATGAATTCCCTAAGCTTGATGCTTTAGATATTGTTTACATTAAATTTCCTATTTCCAATCAATTCCACTCAAAGTATTCATCGACTTAGCTCTAGTTAAATAATCCAATTGTTAGTGTGATAATTGGTCTTTGTGGATTTGATCCCTAAATACTATTTCGTTTGCTATGCACTTGCAGTAGGATATAAGGTTAAAACTCGTAGTATCAAGATTTTGGCACCGTTGCTGGGGATCAATAACATTACCTTTCGATTATTTATTGAGTTAGAGACTAAGACACCTTCGTTTACCTTTTGTTTATACTTCTTTGTTTTGTTTTTGAGGTATTGATTTTATAATGACTAACAGAGAGGAAAGCATAACTGATTCCACGAGCCAGGAAGCTACATTAGAACAGTTAAGGCGAGAGATTGAAGAGCTGAAACGGGAAAGAGATGCTAGGATATAACATATGCCAAGAAGGGCCATCGATGAAATAGAAACGCCTCACAACTACTATCAATGTCGATCTGTGATTTCTGTTAGTTTACCAGAGGGTTGCATTGATCATGAATTGAGTCATCCTTTGATAGCATTGGTTAGATAATTTACTTTTCATGGTTTCCCTACTGAAAACCCTATAGATCATCTCGAAAACTTGGAGGAAATCTGCAGTACAACCACACCTAGAGGAATCCCTGAGGACTATTCTAAGTGCAAACTTTTCAAATTTTCTTTGGAAGGAAAGGGGACCAAATGGCTTCAGTCTTTACCAGCAAGGTCATTAACTTCATGGGAACAAGTTAGAAACAAGTTTCTGGATCACTTCTTTACCAAAGAAAAGACTGCTAAGTTGAAGAACCAGATTTCAAACTTTCATCAAAGAGACGATGAGTCTTTTGGAGAAGCATGGGATAGGTTGAAAGGATATAGAAGGGATTGTCCACACCATGGTTTCAGGGATGAAAAAGTTCTGAACTCCTTCTATAGCGGATTGAGTTGGAGTTTCAAGAAGCTACTCAATGCTTTGAGCAAGGGAGATTTCACTACAAACACGAGTGAGAGTGCTTTTCAATTGATTGAGAATTTGGCTGTGAGTACAGGGGATTTACGTGATCATGAAGAATATTCATCTGAGATGGATAAAATCGCAGGGATAGGTGAGAAGTTATATCAGTTTAAGAGGAAGTCTGTTAAGCTTTATCCGTCAGAGAAGAAATCTAATCTTCAGGACCATCAATCAGAAGTACTTTACACCGAGCAAAAGACTACAACAAGTCCTACTCCTTCATCTAATGACGAGATTAAAGCTTTATTGGACATGGTCATTCAGGGTCAATCTAGGACTACATCCAAAATCAATAATCAGATGAGAGTGATGTACTCGGAGTTGAGTTCCGGGATTGATTATGTTATGTCTAAGGTGGAAAACACAACCTCCCTTCTGGCTTCGAATGATGATCATCAAGCTTGTGATGCTGTTATGTTGAGAAGTGGTAGGGAACTTGAAGCAAACCTCCAAAAACCGAGACAAGAGACAGTAGTGGTCGATGTTGAGGATGATAGAGCTGAAGGGATTTATGAGGAAACAGCCACACCTACACTGACACCAGAGCAATCAGCAGCACCTGAGAGATCATACGTTCCAGTACCACCATACCCCATCCCACCGAAGAAATCCAGAAAGGACTTGGAGAACGCCAAATGTAAGGAGTTATTATCAGATCTTTTTATTCGGTTACCTTATGTTGATGCCTTGCACATGATACCTTCACTTAAGAGCTATGTCAAAAGCCTAGTGACGAACAAGTTCATATGAGAAGATAGAGTGATGATGATCACGCAAGATTGCAGTTCTAGACTTCAAAATCGGTTCCCTAAGAAAAAAGAAGATCCTGGACGATTTGTACTTTCAGTTCGGATAGGTTCCGTGACTTTTGATAGTTTGTTGTGTGATTTAGGCTCAAGTGTAACCTAATACCATATTCTCTAGCATTGAGGTTATAATTCTCGAACTTCAAGCAAACCAAGATCTCTCTTATCTTTGCAGACCGTTCAGTGAAATATCCAGTGGGTATTCTCGAGGATCTTGATGTTGAAGTTGGGAATACATTAGTACCAACAGATTTTGTAGTGCTGAAGCTAGACGAAGAACCTAAGGATCCTCTCATCTTAGGTCGACCTTTTCTACGAACAGTATGTGCTATGATTGATGTCAGGAATGGAAGAATATATCTACAACTAGGGGATATGAAGATGAGATTTGAGATGTACAAGATGCTGAAGAAACCGATGTTGTATGGCATGGCTTTTTCTGTTGACACTTCTAAAGAAATTTCAGAAGAACTGAATGAAGAGATATTTGTTGAGGACCCTCTTGAGCTGGCACTCACAAGGATAAAGTCTGAATTTGAGTTTGCAAACGACGAAACAACAAGTTATACCAGAATGTTGGATTCGTGTAAGCAGATTGAGGAGATGATAGCCTATGAAATTTTAGACCCTCCAAAACCATCCGTACCTACAGCTTTTACAGACCCTTGGAGTGAGTTAAAAGCCCCAATAGTCGAGCTTAAGACTCTCCCAGCAGGGCTAAGGTACATGTTTCTCGGTCCTAATTCTACTTATCCTGTAATTGTTAATGCTAAGTTGAATGGTTCTGAAACGGAAACGCTTATAAGAGAACTTCGAAAGTATCATAGGGCTATAGGTTATTCATTAGATGATATCCCTGGTATTTCACTTGAGTTATGCATGCATAGGATACATATGATCGATGAGTCTAAGAGTTCTATAGATAATCAAAGGAGGTTGAATCCGAATCTAAAAGAAGTTGTCAAGAAAGAGATAATGAAATTGTTAGAAGCGGGGATCATATATCCTATATCCGATAGTAATTGGGTTAGTCATGTCCATGTCGCATCTAAGAAAGGAGGCATTACTGTAGTGAAGAATGAAAATAATGAATGGATACCTACCATAACTGTCACGGGTCATAGGAGGTGTATTGATTTTAGAACTTTAAATTTCTCTACAACGAAGGATCACTTTCCTATGCCCTTCATGGATCAAATGCTTGAGAGATTGACTAACCATTCTTACTATTGCTTTTTAGATGGTTATTCAGTTTTTTTTTTTCAGATTCCCATTCATCCCGACGATTAGGAAAAGACGACTATCACATGTCCTTATGGTATATTTGCATATAGCAAAATGCCATTTGGGTTATGCAATGCTCCAACAACTTTTCGAAGATGCATGATGTCGATTTTCACTGATATGATTAAGGATATTATGGAAGTTTTTATGGATGACTTTTCTCTGTATGGTTCTTCTTTCTCTAGTTGTCTTTCTAATCTTTGCAGGGTTCTCCAAAGTTGTCAAGACAAGCATCTAGTGCTAAATTGGGAGAAGTGTCATTTTATGGTTACAGAGGGGATTGTACTCGGTCACAAGATATAAGGGAAAGGAATCGAGGTTGACAAGGCGAAGATTGAAGTAATGACAAGCTTGAAATCGCCAACCACAGTCAAGGAAATTAGAAGTTTTCTCGGTCATGCCGGTTTCTAAAGGAGGTTTATTAAAGGATTTCTCGAAGATAGCCAGACCACGCACTCAATTGCTATGCAAGGATGTTAAGTTTCAGTTCATCAAAGAGTGTGAGGAAGCCTTTCTGACCCTAAAAGGAGCTTTAGTTAGTGCACCAATAGTTCAGCCACCAGATTGAGAACTACCTTTTGAGATTATGTGTGATGCGAGTGACTATGCAGTTGGAGCTGTTTTGGGCCAGAAAAAGACAAGAAGTTGCATGTAATCTACTATGCTAGCCGAACACTTGATAATGCTCAACGGAAGTATGCAACTACATAAAAAGAACTTTTGGCTATCGTGTTTGCCTTTGAGAAATTCAGATCTTATCTTGTTGGTTCTAAGGTTACTTTACACACGGATCATGCTGCTCTTAAATATCTCCTTTCCAAGAAATATGCTAAGCCTAGGCTGCTTCGTTGGGTGCTGTTGCTGCAAGAGTTTGATCTTGAGATCAAAGTCAAAAGAGGCATAGATAATGGAGGTGCAGACCACCTTTCGAGACTACGAATTGACGATTATGTTCCCCTTGATGATAGCTTACGGGACGAACAAGTTTATTGTATACATTCTACTCATAAGGCTCGTCAGTTGCCTACTGATCCTCCTCGTGTTCCAGGCACTTCGTGGTTTGCTGATTATGCCAACTATCTCGCTGCAGATGTTAACCCTCCTGAGTTTCATGGTTACAGGAAGAAGAAGTTTTTGAGGGATGTCAGACGATACTACTGAGATGCTCCATACCTATACAAACAATGCTCTGATGGCATCTTCAGAAGATGTGTTTCTGAAAACGAGATTCCCGGTATATTGTTCCATTGTCATGATTCTTCATATGCAGGTCACATTGCCACCTTCAAGACAGTCGTGAAAGTTCTTCAATCGGGTTTCTGGTGGCCCATGATGTTTCGTTACACATACTCATTTGTTTCGACATGTGACTCTTGTCAGGGACAAGGTAACATAAGTAGAAGAAATGAGATGCCACAGAACTTTATTCTCTAGGTTGAGGTGTTTGATGTCTGGGGAATTGATTTTATGGGACCTTTCCCTATCTCTTTTGGGAACCAATACATACTTATTGCTGTGAATTATGTATCTAAGTGGGTTGAAGCAATAGCTAGTGCGACCAATGACGCCAAAGTGGTTATTAAGATGTTCAAGCATATTATATTTCCTATGTTTGGTATTCCGAGGATTGTGATCAGTGATGGTGGTTCTCATTTCATTAACCAAACGTTTAACAATCTGTTGAAGAAGTACGGAGTTCACCACAAGGTTGCTACACCATATCACCCTCAAACAAGTGGTCATGTTGAAGTTTCTAATCGAGAGATCAAGAGCATTCTGCAGAAAACCGTTTGTACAACAATGAAAGATTGGTCGACTAAGTTGGATGATGCTCTTTGGGCCTACAGAACCGCTTTCAAGACACCATTAGGAACAACTCAATTACCTCTGCTGTACGGTAAATCATGTCACCTTCCAGTCGAGCTCAAATACAAGGCTAATTGGGCTATCAAGCATCTCAACTATGATATCAAATCTACCTCGGAAAGATAGTCACTGCAGATACATGAACTTGAAGAGATTCGACACTTGGCTTATGACAACTCGAGAATTTACAGAGAACGAACAGGAGTTTTGCTCCTAATGATAAAGTTCATTTGTTTAACTCTCGTTTAAAACTCTTTCCTGGAAAGCTTAGGTCAAGGTGGTCCAGTCATTTCACTGTCAAGGAAGTCAAACCATATGGAGCTATGGTTCTGCTCAACAAAAGGGAGAAGAATTTGTACTTAATGGACAGCGCCTTAAACCGTATTTTGGTGCCCCCGACAAAGTCAAAGAAGATTTAATCTCTTTGACTGATATAACTCCCCCATAACATCTTCCTTAGTCAAGCTATTGACATTAAACAAGCTCTGAGTGGGAGGCAACCCACCAATAGGTTAGTTTTTGCTTTGTTTCTCGTTGGTTTTAAGGAAAATTTGTCTTTTGTTTTCAGGAAAAGCATATGAGAGCACTTCCTGACTCGATCAACAAGACGATCGATCGTGCGACAGAGAATGGGAAAAACCGCACGGTCCGCCAATCGACTAAAGCTTTCAGATCGATCGATCTGCAACCTTGATGTGTTAACGCTCGATCCTTCGATCGACCATGACACACTACCCAATCGATCAGCACATGCTGTCGGTTTGCGCATGATTTATTTACCGATTTTCTCCCGTTCCATCCCTCGATCTCCATGGATCGATCGATCTTGGTGTGCTCGACCGATCGATATCTCCAGGTGCATTTTCTAAACACTAAGGAAACTTTCAATTATTTCTTTTGATTACTTTCATTCTTCCTCTCACTAATATTCACGCTGAGACGGCGTGCTGTAAGTCTGGGGGTGAGCCGTTTGTTAGCTAATGAAGTTTCTTTATTTTGTTTTGTTTTTAAGTCGAACATTGTTTTGGATATGCTTTTGTCGGTTTAGGAACTACGATCTCTGAGGAATGGTACATTTCACAAGAGTTTAAGCTACCATTTGTCTGATTTTTGATGTGCATAGTAGACTATTGGAAAACCTAGAGACAAAGCAACACTCAGTTTCAAAGCACATTCATCTCAACTTTCAGAGGATTTCATGCTGATTTCACACCTAACCTGAATGAATCCTCTCGTCAAGGGAATTGGTAATACATCAGGTATGTTCCTTCTCTTTACTCAATGAAAGATATTCCTTGTAATTTTGGTTATGTTTCTCCCTTCATCAATTCTAGTTTTAGTTAAAATATAATAGATTCATCCTTCTTTCAACTCAGCTCGCATAATATGGTCTAAGATGAACATGGACTGTGCGTAAACCCGTACTTTTTTGTGTTTTATTGATAAAGCTACTACATTGATGCCTAAGGTGAACCAGAATTGTGTGTAAACCCGTACTTTTTCGTGTCTCATTTATAAAGCTGGAGAAAATAAGTATGAGTTTGAGCGAATGTAGGAGCTGAAATAAGAAGTGATTTAAATTTTGAATTGGGGAACTTGATACCCCAAGCAAACTTGGGAAAAACTGGTTTTATGAAAAAGGAGAGATGGAATCAGATTGAATGTAGTCTAGAGAGTAGAAGTAGGAACTTTTCGCCTCTTGATCGATATTCCCTCGAATGAGACTGTACTTAGATTTATTAGGAAGTCAATATAGGGAACCTGATTGTTTGTTTTGAATTGTGACACGAGATTGATATGTTTGCTAAGTCTGGGGGAAGTATAAGGTGGTCTCTATCATCAAATGAATCGAGTGTTCTTTACTTAGGTTCTGAGGTGTTAAATTCCTATGATGAATAAGTTCTTGAGTTTGTATCTTTCTGTTAGATTCTGGTGTATTTGCTTGAGAACAAGCAAAAAGCCAAGTCTGAGGGAATTGATATACCTCGTTTATACCGACTTATAGCTTACTAATTCATATCTTTTCTTTAGTATTTGTCGTGTTTTTAGAGTCTTTTCAGGTACAAAACGCAAGGATACTTTAGATTCCACATGCTGAGCAAGTTGGAGCTTAACTTTGGATTTTTCCACTATGACCTAAGCGATCGATCGATTAACACCAAGATCGATCGATCGCAACTTTAGATAAGGAAAACTGTGCTCGATCCACTGACCGACTTCTCATGCCTGACACGATCTACCTCCATCCGTCTATGTCATGCGCACGATCCACTACACGACCAAGCACTCAGAGATTGATCGAGCTATTTAAGAAGAAGTTGTGCACGATCCTTTGCACGATACGGAAGCTTCACATCGAATGAAAACATTGATTGATCAAGCAGTCGAAGGATCGATCGATCCAAGACCCTGCAAAGCGAAAAACTGATTTCCTTTTTTGTACTAGTTTGGTTTACTCTATATATATTAGGTTAAAAACACGTTTTTGAGGACGCTTTTGAAGTCAGAAAAAGTGGCAGACTCTTGTTGTAACCTAGAGGAGAAAAATTCAGATCTCTACATCATTGGAGAAGGATTGCTAAACCTCTATTCCATCTATTCTGAGTTTTCAATGAATTTCTTTACAATTGCTTGCTTGTTCTTTATTTCCATGTCTGAGTAGTTCATAGTCAAGTTTAGGGTATTCTAAGGATCTTAAGGGATTTAAGGGTGAGGAACAATTATGTTTCAACTATGGAATCTCGGCCTAGAAACATGGTTAATGCTTAGATTAGAGTAGCTAACTAATTTATGATCTCAGGTTACTTATTATCCCAAAAGTTTAATAAAAATCAGAATCTTTCTAGGTAAGCAACTCATTCACTACCAACGAGAGTTGATGCTAGGTTGGGTTGTGGACACTTAGGAACTGCCAATACTGCATGGTTAGAATTCTAGAACCAACGAGAGTTAGGATCTCTAGGATCTAGGTATAGTGATTATCGCTGCGAGAGTAGGTTAGTCAATTGTTATTTCTTAGTCGAGAACGGAACTGAACTTGTCTGAATAGATTCCTCATCTTAACCTTGACTTCCTTATGAATTCCCTAAGCTTGATGCTTTAGATATTGTTTACATTAAAGTTTCTAGTTCCAATCGATTCCACTCAAAGTATTCATCGACTTAGCTTTAGTTAAATAATCCAATCGTTAGTGTGATAATTGGTCTTCGTGGATTCGATCCCTAAATACTATTTGTTTGCTATGCACTTGTAGTAGGATATAGGGTTAAAACTCGTAGTATCACTTGGCAAGAGTTGAGAGGGAGACTTGAGTGAGAAGTCTTAGAGTATTCTAAAAAGTCCTTGTATTATCCTTGAGTGTTCTTAATAAAGTTTACTATTCTATAATTGTCTTCTAGTTCTACAAGTATATTCTATCATAAAACCTTGGAGAGTCCATCCTTTGATCTTTATAACCTCCTTTATGGTTGTACCTACTATGTGTCTGTAATTATGGTATCAGAGCCAGGCCAATCTAAGTTTTAGCTCTTATCGTCTTTAGATGTATTATGGGTGTGAGTTGCGTTCTACAAAAAGCTAGTATAGAAAGTATGCTCTGTGGTTGCCATCAATGGATCCTCCACATCAGAAATCAATCCATGCTAAGAACAGAAGAGTGTAGAGAAAGATATATGTGAGGGTAAAGCTTGGTGTACCTTGAGGCTTTTAATATGAAAATATATTTTCCTCGTTTTGCGTAGATAAACACCACATAATATTTTTCTACATTCTTAGCATTAGAAAAGGTAAAAAGAATACAATTACTAATCCAATATTCCTTCTATAGATTGATAAGGATTTTAAGCATTCTGTCTTTGTATCTGGACTCAACAATATGGATTCATTAACCACTTTACCTAAAGCCCCTTTATTTAGAAGATCAATCTCAAATAAAATAGATTATTTATATGAAGCAGAGTATGTGAGTGATGAGAGTAAACTTCATATTACTCAATTGCCCCTTCTTAATCCTTATAAAGCCTTCTTTAAACCAAACTCTTCATTTCCAAAAGTCATAAAACATGTTCTTGGTCCTAACAAGCACTGCGTCTAATATTTTTTCTTGTATCCCGTGTGGCATTGTTACAATCACACTCCTTAAGGATTCTTTCGAATTTTCTGGGGTGAGCACATAAATCATTGGAAGAACTGATGATATCTGTCTTTGGGTCCTCGATAGGAAATCTGGGAGAAAATTATCTTTTTCTTTTACATGCTTTACGTCAAACTTCCATTGTGAAAACCAGCTTAACTACCTTAGTAGTTGCGGTTGTGGGAGTATGTTATGTTTGAACTGGATCATTTTTTGGAATGAGGACATATCCATTTTTATGAGAAAATGCTGGTCCACTATATGAAATTCAAATTTCTTTATCCTCTTTTTACCGCCAGTATTTCTTTGTAAGTGGAGTGGTAATGCTTTTCACTGCTTTTGAAGGTTCCACTTTTGTAACAACATATATGTCTTTTCCCTTTGCCATCTTATTCAAGGAGAACTCTTCCCCAATAGCAGCCGCTTGCATCAGTTTGCAAGATTCATTTTCCTTTAGATGGAATCCTTAGAGCATGTAGTGTCTTTGAGATTCTTTTCACTTCTTTTACGGCCTTTATGCAATTTTGACTCTATGGTGGGGCTTTTTTCTTTAGTTGACCAGAGAGGATTCACCTATGTTTTGCAAGCTCATGAATTAAGTCCGCCATGTAGTTGAGAATTCCTAGGAATTGTTGGACTTGCTTAAAAGAGAGCTTTTCATCTGGGAATTCGTCGAGCTGGTTGGAAATGTGTGGTTGTAGATTATATTCTCCTTGTTTAATGTGCATGCCAAGAAAGTTAACTTCTATTTCTCTAATAGCCATCTTCTTCTCAGAAAGCATGATGCCATACTTCTGAACAATGTAGTGGAATTTTTCAAGTAATATCGTGTGTGAATCTATGTCAGGAGTAAACAATAGGATGTCATCAATATAGACCAATGCATTAGGGAGAATGGGTTCGAAAATCTTTGTCATTGCCTTCTGGAATAGAGAAGGAGTTATCTTTAATCTAAAAGGCATAACCTTCCATTGGTAGTGACATGATGCAGCACATGATGTCTTTGTAATTTCTTCTTTTATTCGATTTAGGAGCTCCATTGGATATAAATGCGAGATGTTCGTCCATGGTAGTACATGATTCTTGTGCTTGAAACCTTTTGGATGCCATGATACTTGTTTGAGACTGTGCAGAATGTCAAATCCAAGTATAAAATCTTTACCGGGGAGATCAGACCCATATACTCTGTTTGACCGTATATCCTGGAAACAGTTGGATGTAAATGACTTGCTCATTAGGTTGATGTGAAAAATCTGCCCCTTGGCAGCTTTCAAGGCTTCTGAACATGAATTCCAATGTTCTGGTGGAAGGATATATGACTTAATAATAGATGAAGTTGCTCCTGTATCAAAGTAGGCTATGATTGGTATGAGCTTGTCATACTTTGTGGAAAATACATAGAGCTTATCATTTGGTGATGGTTGGGAAAAGTATGCTAGCTAAGTGTCAACTTCTTTGATCGGTTCTGCCATGTGGAAATCAAGTGTATAAAGATCTAGCAGCATAATCTTGTCATCTCTTTTATCTTTTTCAGTGCTGGATTCACGGAGGATTCTTCTTCTTCTTGTTCAATACCCATTGCAAGTATAGTATCTTCTGATGGTTCATCATCGAGAGAGAAAATGGATTCGATGTGTGACTCATCAATATCTTCAATTTGGACCAAATTTCCAACCAAGTTATCTCTTTTCTTTTTGTTTGGGCATTTTTTTGCAGAGCGACCCTTCTTTTTGCATTTTCTTCTTCCACACAATTGAGGGAATCTTTTTTGCCATTTTTTCTTTGAACTTCTTCGTCTTGCATATTTAGTGGAACAACTACATTTCTTCTTCATGCATTAATGGAGAATTCTGGACGATCGCAAGCTTTTTTTAGTAGTTTTCCTTGTTCTTGTAGATGTTTGAAGAACTTCTGGTGGTTGCATAACTTTTGTAGTGCTCCAAGAGAAACATGATATATTTCTCCCAATGAGGCTTAATGTAAAGCCATATTTTTCATAGATAATATTCAAGATGTTTCATTTTCAAGTGGCTCTTGAAGCGAATTCAAGTATGCTTGCTTGAAGTTAACGTCGTCGATGCCGTTTAACACATAAAATCTCTTAGACATTCTTTTATAATGCCTTTCAAGATCTTTTTTTTTGAAGGACCAATATCTCATGCTTAAATATTCTTCTTTTGCATGTACAGTTTAATGATCCCATGTGCCAAGGAATTCATTGTGAACATGCCCAATGCAAACATCGACAGTGGGGACTATCGTATATGTAGTTGTCGATACTCTCCAAGACTTATCCACCATTGCCTAAGACGATCTTGAAATTTGGAGACCCATTTATTTGTGACTGCGGGAAGTGTCGCTCGTGGGTTAAGCAATTGTTCGGTAAGCAATGCATGCATCTTATAGATTTTATCGCGCCATTTTGACGGTGGAATTTCTTTAAAGGAAGATCCTTTGTGTGGTTCAGCATTAATCCTTGAATGTCAATCAGGTTGGGCCTTCCGAGGTTCATGCCTTTCGTCAGATATATTTCCTCCGTCACTTTCCATCTCACCTTCTTCAACAGTTGGTTCTGCCATCATCATGAAGTTTGGGATGAGAACCTCATCTTCTGGTTCGACTTAAGGTCTATTGAAAATCTTATCTTTCTTTGGCCGGATAGAATTTTGCTCTGTTTTGGCCATCTTATTAAGAAATGCAGAGATTTTATTGTTGTCGGGTTGCATCAGAAATTGGGATTTACTTTTCTCAGGCAAACTTTGGTCTTTAGAAGTGGATGCCATATCCTTTCCTTTTCATGGAGATCGTTTCCTTTTGCTCCCATGTTGTTCTTCGACATTGCTTGTTGGGAGGAAAGATGATGTGCCAAAAACACTAGGGGCATGAGAAAAAAGAAGAGCTTGTGTTTGGGCTGTATATGGAGGAGTGTATATTGGGTATGGAATAAAGAGACCATATGGCCTTTGAGGGTTGGTTTTGGGCTGGTTTTGAAGGAATTTAGTTAGGCTTTGAGGAACTTTAGTTCGGTTTCTTTTTGGCTCATGAGAGGAGAAGTTATGGATATAGTGGTTGCTAGGTGCATCAACTCTTGATGATGAGAGGAGATCATCCTGGTTATCTTTTTAATAGAGATCTAAATTTGTTACCTTTTTGTCAATCTGGATCAAAAGATGACTTTGCATTTCCGAATTGCAAGTTTAGAGTTACTTCTGCCGCACTGAATATGTACAATCGAATCATACGACTTCTTTGTGTTTGGACTTTTAAGTTTTCCATGAGTGCCTTATATTCTTTTGTTCGAATTCGTGCATTGGAAATAATGACTCATGTGAAGATGGAAGCCAAACATGTAGCTTAGTTGTGCTTCTTCATTATTTGGAGTTGATAGAGTTGTACTGCTGGATTTATGACATAATATTCAAAATTATTTATGCTGGGTTCGCGAAGTAAGCCAACTTGTGGATCTCATGACTCGTAATGTTCTTTAAGTTTTTGTTGGATAGAATTCTTTTTTGTCAACATAGAGTCTCTTCATCTTTTGAGCTGTTTTCCATGCATTTTTGACAGTCACAAATGTCAAAGAATTTATGACTTTCTTCGTTCATGAATGTGTATGTAGGATTCCCTAATGAATCAAAAGATTCAATTGGCATGGCAAATAGGTATTTGTCCAGGCCGGAAGACTGAGCTTTTTCTTTTGCTAGGAAGATGGTATTTATCTTTGTGCAAAATCTGCTGGTCTAGGTTTTTCTTCTTGTTGTTTGAAGGCGATCTCGACGGCCCATCTTTTCTTCTTTGGTTATGCAATGCTAACTAAGGATGGAGCATCACGGTTACCAACACGATCGTAGTGTATCACCGTACAAGGTCCGCATGGACCTGTCTCCCTTAACCCAGAAGTTGTCCTGAAAGAGATTCTATTGTAGTAAGGGGATAAACTTCCATTATAAGAACAGGGGAAAGTGATTGCAATTACCTTGGGTAAAAGCTCCCAAGCCCATGCGATGGCTTCTTTCTTGAAATAATCCCCAGATGACCAGTTACCAAGAATTTCAAAAAAGTGTGTAATCAGGTTCTTCTCCCACATGCTCAAGGTCGGCGTAATTTCCACCGAGGCAGATACATTTTTGGTCGTAACAGGCTCGATTAAGGTTCCTGAGCGCAGTACACCGATTATATGTCTGATACTTGTTCGTTTCTTGAGAACACGAAAAACAAAAGTTCATGAACTTGAGAGCAACTAAACCCTAAGTTCTTGGGGAAAATTAATCGGGGAAGGATTTCATACCAGCGTTGGTGTAGAGGATCCTAGGATCATAATGGGACGTGTGACCTTTCTCCTTGAAGAAGTTCATGTACGCATCTCTCATTCAGAGTCACTCTCTGAGAAATAGAAAGAGCACAATACTTGAGGTAAAATGACAATCAAGCGGTGATGTAAGTGAGGCTTGGGTGATGTCAGCAGCGACAGAATCTCTCAGATCCTGGTCCTGCACTTCAAATTCATTCATTGTCAAATCTTTCTCAAGCTTGGGTGCGTTACCACTGCAACATAGACCACAAAACATATACGAAATATATATAAACAAAATGATTATTAACACACGCAAGCTATATGGAAACAGGCAAAAATGTTTCAGACATGACGACTTGTGCATCAAACATTGGGTGCAGCTAAAGAGACAACATGCAGCAAGTTTACAATACCTTGAGCCTGCGCATATTCAATTCAAGACCCTCGAGATTCACCTCTGCCTCCCTCTTTTGTCTCCTGCATTCCTGTATCTCACTGTTTGTTCTTTTGAAGTCTCTATCTCAAGATCCTTGATTTGGTCATCACATAATCGAGTCGGTCTTCGAGGACGGTGAGGAAGGGTTGTCTGAACAGGCCCACGGGAGAACCTGAGTCAAGAATAGGTAGAGTACTGTTATGCAGACGCAAATCTTTCTCTATAGTTGAAATCAACAGAAACACTAACTCTTTCCATTAATCAATTCCAAAACTCAGTAAATACATCAAAAGTGGGCCCTAGTGATCTCAACTCATAACTCTCTGCAAGCACGTGCCTCTCCACACTACTCTGGAAAAATCCAGAACCAAAGCTAAAAATGAATAACAAAGCTAGTTATCGTCTGTTCTAACTTTTTTTTTTCTCTACCACGATTTTTTTTCTTCTTCTCGATCATAGCAACTGACCCATCAACTCCCATTGCCACTGATCCTCTACCCACGCTTTCTCCATATACTCTTCATCCCTCTGATAATACTCGCTCACTTATCACCTATGTTATTCTTCGAGGAGATAATTACAGTAAGTGGCTTTCAGAGCTTTCTAATTCCTTATAAGCCAAGCAAAAGATTGGCTTCATTAATGGCTCTATTACTAAACCTCTCACTGAATATAATCTCTCACGATGGATCTCGCAAAAATCTATGATGGTCAGATGGATTCGTACATCCATTGATCTTCCTATTTGCTCTACTCTCACTCACGTACCTGATGCTAAGCGTCTTTGGGACTCCATTACTGACCGGTTCTCTGTCAAAAATGGCGTCCGTCGTCACCTTGTTGCTGATCTCATTACCAACTGTAACCAATATGGTCAATCCGTTCAAGAATATTTTGGATGTCTTTCCAAACTTTAGGAAGAACTACTGGTGACACTACAAGAAAACATGTGATTTGCTAGGGAAATTTGCGATGCCAAAATGGTGTCGCAAAAATGCTTTGCCATTGAGACATCCATGCGAGGCCAAAGTGCGCATCGCAATAGCCTAGCAAACTTGCGATGCCGAAAAAACGTCGCAAGTTTGTGATGTACTTGTGAGTCCTTTGCGACACTTATGCGAGGCTAGTGTATATGTCACAAAGCCATTGCAAACTTGCGACGTTGTCGCGAGACAGGTTCTCCATCGCAGGTTTGCTACATATTTGCGTGGTTTTTGCGTGTGCCTTTCGCGACATCGCAAATCCGTAGCACACCTTTTAAATTTCCCTATAAATATCCCCCACATGACAATGTATATTGACAGAAAACAAGAATTAATAGAGAGAGAATCTAATGAGAGAAATTCGTGTTTGCAAAAAATTCAAATAAATTACGTTTCGGGAAATAATGACGTCGGAACATGAAGTGTTTACTTTACGATGATGGATGTATAACAGAAAGGATATGGAGACTGAAGAAGTGACGAAGGAGTTCCGAGATGGGTTGCAGACATTTATAAATCAGGCGGCAAATAACCCACATACTCCAAATGATGGTAACATTTTTTGTCCATGTTTAAAGTGCAGGAACAAGAAATATTTAAATATCGATATGGTAAAAAGACACGTTTATAATAGAGGATTTACTCCAAACTATTATGTCTGGTTTTCGCATGGGGAAGGATATAGTATGGGTGGTGAAAGTAGTAATATGGGTGCTCGTGGTAATGATCTAGGGAGTCAAGAATATGCTATTAACAACTATGGTGGTAGTATGTTTGAAAACTACGCTCATCTACAAGGAAATATGTCACATGATATGGTTACAGATGCATATCATGGGTATTTTCCTGGTGTTGTTGATATTACTACAAAAGAACCTAACCCGGAAGCAAAACAATTTTATGATATGCTAGATGCTGCTAATGAACCCATCTATGAGGGATGTAGAGATGGTCTATCTAAACTATCATTAGCATCTAGGCTAATGTCTATTAAAAGTGAAGGAAACATAAGTGAGAGAAGTATGAATCAATTTGCTTATTTTCTTAAAGAGTATTTGCCGAAAGATAATAATTCTGCTGCGAGTTATTATGAAATGCAGAAAGTGGTTGCGGGTCTAGGATTACCATCAGAAATGATAGATGTTTGTAGTGAAAATTGCATGATTTTTTGGAAAGATGATGATAAGCTGCAGGAATGCCGTTTTTGTGGAAAGTCAAGATACCGTGCAACGAACGGAAGGACGCGTATCCCATACAAACGTATGTGGTACCTTCCAATCACTGATAAGTTGAAACGATTATATCAATCAGAGAGGACCGCATATGCAATGAGATGGCATGATGAACATAAAGTAAATGATGGAGAGGTTACACATCCTTCAGATGCAAAGGCGTGGAAACATTTTCAAACGGTATATTCTAACTTTGCTAAAGAGTCAAGGAATGTATATCTAGGTTTATGCACTGATGGATTTAGCCCATTTGGTTTATCTGGTAAACAATATTCTTTATGCCCTGTCATATTGCTACCGTATAATCTTCCACCGGATATGTGCATGAGAAGAGAATTTTTGTTTATGATTATTCTAGTGCTAGGTCCTAGTCATCTGAAGCGTTCCCTCGATGTGTTCTTGCAACCTCTGATACACGAGCTTAAGCAGTTATGGTATATGGGTATATGCACATTCGATTACGCGCAGATGCAGAATTTCAACATGCGCGCTGTTTTGTTGTGGACAATAAGTGACTTCCCGGTGTATGGTATGTTATCAGGATGGACGACCCATGAAAGGTTATCTTGTCCATATTGTATGGGTTGGTCAGATGCATTTCAATTAAATCATGGGAAGAGATCATGTTGGTTTAACTGTCATCGTCGGTTTTTGTCCATGCATCATCCATATAGAAGGAACAAGAAATTGTTCAAGAAAAATAAGGTTGTGCGTGTTCCTCCACCAACACACATGTCAGGCAGTGAATTGTGGGAGCAAATAGACCATTATGGTGCTCAGGAAACATGTGACTGTGGGGGTAATTGACACGTTGTAGGAAACATGCCTGACGGATACGATGAATCTCACAATTGGCACAAGAAGAGTATCTTTTGGGAACTCCCGTATTGGAAAGATCACTTGCTATGACACAATCTTGATCCGATGCACATTGTTAAAAACGTTTTTGACAACGTGATGAATACGATTTTAAATGTACAGGGCAAAAGTAAAGATAATCTGAAAGCTAGGTTAGACTTGGCCGAAATATGTGCAAGACCCGAACTACATATCACAATGGATGGAAAGCAACCAATTCCGATATTCCGTATGTCAGGAGAAGCTAAACAAGCGTTGTTTAGCTGGATTTCTTCAGATGTTAAGTTTCCGGATGGCTACGTGTCTAAATTTGCAAGGTGTATAGAGCAAGGGAAAAAATATCTGGTATGAAGAGTCACGATTGTCATGTATTCATGCAGCGACTTCTTCCTTTTGCATTACTTGAGCTGCTTCCAACTATCGTCCATGAATCAATCGCCGGTAAATGATTTTATTGTTTTGATTTGTTTAATTTGTCTTACTATTACATTGATTGGCTACTAATAATGATTTTATTATATTTAGGGATCGGTGCATTTTTTAGGGATCTTTGTACCCGAACACTAATAGTGGATGGCATTGCTTAATTAGAAAGTAACATTCCATTGTTGCTTTGTAATTTGGAAAAGATCTTTTCTCCTGCATTTTTTGACGTGATGGAACATCTTCTAATCCAACTACCACACGAAGCTGCCTTCGGTGGGGCCGTATAATTTAGATGGATGTACCCGTTCGAGAGATTCATGGGCCATCTTAAAAGGAAAGTTAAAAACCAAGCAAAAGTGGAAGGATTGATTGTTGCAGGAAGTCTAATTGAGGAAACATCACATTTCACATCGTATTACTTTAGTCCAGCCATTCAAAGTAAAAGAAACCAAGTCGGAAGATACGACGATGGAGGGGTTGCAACATCATATGCCATTGCGGTTCCTGAAATATTTTGGCAGGTCGGGTGACTTGGTGGAAAATTAAAGGAAGAGTATTGGGAAAATCACACGTACTCTCGTGTAGCTCACGCTTACATACTGCGAAATTGTGAAGACGTAGTGCCATTTGAGAGGTATTTTGATAAAATATTTTATTAATTTATTTATTGATGTACACATAATTCATATGTGCTTTATCTGCAGTGAGTTTGACAACCAGATACGGGAAGCCTTTCCCAACTTGCAAGAAACAGAATATGACACATACAAAGAACGTGATTTCGCTGGTTGGCTAAAATACTATGTAAGTATAATTTATATTAAATATATAAACATTTTCAAAAATCATTTCTGCAAAATTATAAATTTTTATTTTGTAGGTTAAGAACGGATGTTCTAGCAAACCTATGCCTTTATGGTTGCATGAGCTTGTTGATGATCCTATTGCCAGAATCATAACGGCTCCAATGTACTTCACTCGCGGCTATACTTTCCACACGTACGACCATGGTTCCAATCGATCAATGGCAAATTACGGGATTCATGTTCCTGGTGAACCTGACTTTTACGGCATTTTGAAAAAAATTATAGAAGTCACCTTTCCTGGAGTACTTGGATTGCGATGCGTATTGTTCCAATGTCATTGGTACAATACGATGGCCGGTCGAGGAGTCCGCTCTAATAACTTAGGGGTAACAGACATTAATGGAAACCTGACGTATTCTAAGTTTGACCCGTTTATTCTAGCATGTCAGGCATAACAAGTGTGTTTTATACCATATCCTCGTATAAGGCAAAGGCGTGAGAAGTGGTTTTCTGTTATAAAAGTGAATCCAAGAGTTCGTATAATGGTATAAGCCGATGATGTGGTAATGAAACAAGAAAGATCATCAGAACTTGCTATAGCTGTTGAGTCGACGGAACAAATCATACACGCACAACAAGAAGTATAAGACATTGTCCCTAATGATACAACCGAAGAGCATGAAGATTCTGAAGAGTTCAACGAATCTGAGGAAGACACAGAAGAAGAGGAAGACACCGATGAAGAATAACTGAAAATTTAATAAGATTTTAGAGACAACTTTCCATTACTGTCACTTACTATCTCATTATAATTGTTAAACCGAACATTTTGTTGTTTAAATTATTTTTTTTTATAAAACTTGCTATGCCCTTGCGACATCTCGGGTCAGGATGTCGCAAGGATATCGCAAAATTGCTAGTCACTTGCGACATCCGGACCCGAGATGTCGCAAGGGCATAGCAAGAATTTCCAAAAATTTAATCTTGCTACTCCCTTGCGATATCTCGTGTCCGGATGTCGCAAGTGAGTAGCAAGTTTTTCAAATTTTAACTTGCTACTCTCTTGCGACATCTTGAAACCAGATGTCGCAAGGTTGTTGCAATTTTGCGACATCCGGACCCGAGATGTCGCAAGGGAGTAGCAATGGTTTAAAACCCTAGAGACGTCGCAAGGCTATCGCATGTCCTGCGAGTCCTTTGCGACGGCGCCCTGAATTAAATCCCAAATTTCATCTTCTTCCCCACGATTCTTCCTCTCTCTTCTCTCTTTTCTTCTTCTATGGCGACCTCGCTCCTCCTCTCTAAACCCCGCCGCCCAAACGCCCTCCTCCTCCTCCTCTCTCATGATCTTATTAGTCGGATTTCGTAATTAGGTAAGTGCTAACAATTTTTCGAAACTATTACGGAATTTTTCGGATTTTTTCCGTAGATTTCCACTTTTTTTTTATAAATTTTTTAGACTTTTAAAATTTAATTTCAGACTAAATTTGTTTTTCCTAATTTATTATATAATTTTCGGATTTAGTTAACGGTGTTACAAATTTTTAAATTTACGTTCGGATTAAAAACGTTTTAAAAGTGAACTATATATTATCATGGTTTATTGCTCCTTATTCGTAACCGCATGTTTTTTGTGCCAGATGTCGAGATCTCATAATCCATACACGCGATATCTATCTGATGTCGGTGAGCACCCTCCGGCGACTCCTGGCTCGAGTTCTAGATCTGTTCCCCCGACCCCTGGTGGTAGTTATGGATCTCTCCTGGGGTTTTCGCCTGTTGCTGATAATGCTCATGCACCTCCCGGTGAGCCACAGTACCTGACACCATATGCTACTACGGGGATGACAATCGAGGACATACTGTCAGATCCGGTGCAGAAATTTCTCCCTAATCGTCATTCGAACCGTCCGCCGGGGACTTTGTGGTATTATCTTTTATTTTTATTTTACAAATTTTGCCGTTTATTATTCGTAAGTTTATATTATATAAAAATATTCTAATGTAGGTTCGATGACGACGAAATTTTGCCAACGACGGTTCGAGAAATTTTTGAACGGGATTTCCAGGAACCGCATGCTAATTTTAGCCAAACTCCTATCCACATCATCGACAGATGGTTCAGAACGTTTGCGGTAAAAAAAATTCATTATTTTCATTTATTACACTGTTTATAAGATTTATAAAATTTCATTCTTATAATTTTAAATTCATTTTTGTAGCAACGTTTTCACTGAGAAGTTTCTATTACCGGTCAAGTCCGGAAAAAGTTCGAGGCGGTCTTGCGTAGATGGATGAACGATCAGGTGGGTCGATGGAAGAGTAAGTGGAAGAAGAAGGGCAACGAGGCAATTCCACAGTGGTTTAAGGATTCAGTCTGGGAAGGCTTGATTTGGTACTTGGAGGATCCCAAGTCTCAGAAGAAAAGTGCAAGCTGTCGAGCAGCTCGGTTAGCTGACCCTGATGGGACCGGTCCCCACAAACATTGCTCGGGCAGAACATCATTCAAAGCTCGGGCCCGCAAACTGTTAAATATTTTTACATATAATTTATATTTATTTAAACAATTATTGTCTTAATTTACAATTTCACAGCAAGAGGAATCGGGGGATACACACCCTGATATCCTTAGCACTGGGTACATCACCAAGCGGAACAAGGCCGGAGTTTTTGTTGACAAAAAATTCGAGAAGCTTTACAACGACGTCACTGCAAAGTTGCAGGAATTGACTCAAGAATGCAGTGAGGAGAGCTCAACATCCGGGGGACTATCTACGGCGCAAAAGAACTAGATCTATTATGAGGTAAATTAAATTTAAAATTTTTCTTTTAACTTATATTTTTGCTAAATTTAACTAACTTAATATTGTTATTCCTTTATTAGATCGCTCCCCGTAAAAAAGGGAGAATATTTGGAACAGGTTCTCTTGGTTCCAGGATTGAGCAGTGTATCTCACCAGAAACATTTTCCAAATCATCTGCAGCAACCAGTGACCTGCGGCAAATTGTCGACCGTCAGACCCAAGAATTGGATCGGACTAACACCGAGCTTGCCAAAGCTAAGAAGAAAATCACGACCTATAACCGTTTGTGGTCTATACTCGCTAAGAAGGATCCAGAGCTAGCTGATACATTTGCCGAGATCAATGCTGAAGACGAAGACACCGGATCCGGGTCGGGAAATTTAGATCGCTCAGACGATTTTTGATTTTTTAAAAACCTTTTGTAATCTTTTTTAATTAAAAATATTTTTAATTTGAAAAAAACTTTTTTAATTTTAAATTATAAGTTAGAATATTTTAAATATTTTTTTATTTTAATAAATTATAAAAGGCGTCGCAAGGACGTAGCAGGAAATGCTCTCGCAAGGGAGTCGCAGTGTGCGCCCTTGCAAGGGAGTCGCATGGTGCACCCTTGCAAGGGAATCACAGGGCACGCTCCCGCAAGGGCGTCGCAGGTCGTGCCCTTGCAAGGGAGTCGCATGGCGCTCTCCTGCAAGGGCGTCGCATGGCTCGCCCTTGCAAGGAACTCGCAGGGCGCGCTAGCGCAAGGGCGTCGCAGGGAGTGCTAGGCCGTTGCCACACAGAATTATGCTAGGCCTTTGCGACATTTTCTTTCCCTCGCAAGCCTTGCGACGTCTATGCTACGAATCTATGTTTGCGACACGCAAATTGCGACATTTATGTTGCCATCGCAAGGGCGTTTCTTTTTGCCTATTGCAACAGCCTTGCAATGCCTTTTGCCATCGCAAAAGGCGTGTTTTCTTGTAGTGTGACAAAACAATCTTACATGACTCTTAGTTAATTGTTGAGTCTCCGATCACGTTCAAGATGGTCGAAAATCATATGCTACATGTGTTGGAAAACTAGCACTAAATGTTATACATAATCTCAATGATGTTCTTTATGTGTCTGATTTTAACTGCACAGTGATTTCAATTTCTAAGTTCTAGAAACAAAGAGGGTGCATTGCCGTTTTTACTTATATCTTATGTTTTTTACATGACCATTTTACGAAGACTCTGATTGGAGCCAGTGAAGAACGAGATGGAGTTTATTACTATACGGGTGTTTCTTGTGATATTTGTTTTAAAGCCAAATAAACTCGACACTTTTTTTTCTAATCTTTTGCATTGATTCATTGCGATGTTTACGGGCTTACCGAGTAAAATAAACTTGTGGTGCTGTTTATTTTCTAACAATTGTTCGATTTCTCAAGGCAGTTTGGACGTTTATAATGCTTGAAAAATCAGAAGTCAACACAATTCTCAAAAATATTGTGCAATGGCTCAACGTCAATACAACAAAAACGTCAAAGTGGTTCGCAGTGACAATGGTGGTGAATTCATAAAACTTTCTTCATTCTTTCGTGAACAAGGGATCCTTCATCAAGCATCATGTGTTGACACTCCACAACAAAATGGACGCGTAGAGCGTAAATATCGTCATATTCTTAATGTTGCTCGCTCATGCCTCTTTCAAGCAAGCTTACTAGTTCGGTTTTGGGGAGAGAATATACTGACTGTTGCATACATCATCAATCGTACTCCCACACCTCTACTTGACAACAAGACTCCTTATGAGCTTCTTCATGGTTTATCACCAACATATACTGCTATGAGGGTTTTTGGTTGTCTTTGTTTTATCATCGTTGCGCTCGTGACAAGGATAAATTCGGAGAACAAAGCCGCAAGTGCATCTTTCTTGGCTACCCTTATGGTAAAAAGGCATGGACTATCTACGATATTGAACGCCAAGAACTATTCTCTAATCATAATGTTGTCTTCCACGAAAGTGCATGCCCGGGTTCGTCGATTGATATAGTTACCTTTATGTTACCTCACCTCGCCACTCAACTAGTTCGATGATTGTGAATCATTACCACCACCGACGCCGATGCTAACTCCACCTGTTGCTCCAATTCTAGACGTTACAACTGAAGTTGTGCCCTTGGAGAATTCTCTTACACCATCACTTCCACCACCGCCTTTATCAACTACCACATATCTTATTACTGATGCAATTCTTACCTCCACCGATGACATTACTTCATCACGTCCACCACCTGTACGTCGGCATCCTTAGTAATAAACTCTCTTCTTGTTTCACACTCAACCAATTCAAGTTCGTCTAAAATGGCTCCAAAATAATATCGCATACCCTATCTCTAATTATATCTCTAACACCTCTTTTTCAGTCAAACACAAATCGTTTTGTGCTGCCGTTACTGCAAATCATGAGCCACATTCTTACAAAGAAGCTTCTCAATTAGATATTTGGTGTGATTCAATGGAAGATGAACACAACTCTTTACAACTCAATAAGACTTGGATGGAGACGACGTTACCACTAGGAAAGAAAGCTCTTGGCAGCAAAGGGGTCTACAAAATTAAATATTTGTCTGATGGTAGTATTTCACTCTACAAAGCCCGCTTAGTTGCACTTGGAAATAAATAAGAAGAGGGTGTTGATTACACATAAACTTTTGTTCTCGTTACGAAGCCTTCTACAATTCGTGTACTCCTTGATGTCGTTGCTACCAAACAATGGGAGGTTCACCAAATGGATGTTCATAATGCCTTTCTTCATGGTGATTTAGAAGAAGAGGTGTACATGAAACATCCACCAGGCTTTGAGAGTTCTGATCCTACAAAAGTGTGTCTCCTTAAGAAATTAATCTATGGCCTAAAACAGGCACCTCGTTGTCAGTTCTCCAAGCTACTGACTGCCTTGCTTCAATATGGTTTCGTTCAAAGTAAAGGTGATACCTCTCACTTCTACTTCATTCATGACAAAATTACTTTCCACATCCTCATATACATTGACGATAAATTGTTGCTTGCAATGACCTCTCCACTTTGCAACGCTTCAAGAACTTCCTTCATGAAGGATCTTGGCAAGCTCAAATACTTCTTGGGAATTGAAGTTGCACGAAATCGAGATGGCTTCTTCCTTTCGCAACAAAAATACGCCCTTGATATCATTGCATAAACATGTTTACTTACATCCAAACCAACCACAGTTCTGGTCAAGTTGAACCATAAACTTTCTCTAGCTGAGGGCCCACCTATAACGGATCCTCTTATGTATCGTCGACTCATTGGGCGACTTATTTACTTAACATTCACTCGTTCGGACCTCACTTATATTGTTCAAGTTCTGTCTCAATTCATGCAGTCCCAGCTTGAACAACACCGTACTGCAGCGTTGTGTGTTGTACGGTATCTCAAGGGCAGCCCCAGGCAAGGCATTCTGCTTCAATCCAATTCTGATTTATCTCTCACAGCGTTCTGCGATGTTGATTGGTTCGCATGTTTCTTACTCGACGTTCTCTTAGTGCATACATCATTTTATTCGGCAATTCACCAATATCATGGAAAACCAAGAAGCAAAAGATTGTCTCTATATTTCCAGCTGAGGCTGAATATCGTTCCATGGCCTACTCACTTCGAGAACTTAAATGGCTCAAGAAACTTCTTGCTACCTTTGGTCTCGATCACAAAAACACCAATCAAAATCTATTGTGATAGCAAATCAACTCTCCATATTGCAGCAGATCCAGCCTTTCATAAAAAGACTAAGCATATCGAAAGGATCTGTCATTTTGTTTGTGATGCGGTCCTATCAATGCTCATTACCACCGAGCATATTCCAACAAAATAACAGCCAGCCAATTTGTTAACAAAGGTCTTACCTACATCTATGTTTCTATATCTCTTGTCCAAGTTGGGCACTTCAAAGTATTTTACCGCCAACTTAAAAGGATATTGGGATATAGAAATATAACATATTTGTAGAGATATGAGAATATATTTTATTTTTTATTCCTTATGAGATTAGGTTAATATGTAACACTATACATATTCTTTGTGGTGTGAATAATGAGAATAACCTTTTCCTAGTTCTTAGATGTAGCACACCACATGATTGGAAGAATTCACAATAAAACAGCAGAGATTGTTATTACACTTGAATATGTCATCTTTTCTTAGTGTCATGCATGGTCCATATAAGAAAACATGTGAACTAACTCGATTGGATTACTTAGTGCACAGCTATGCGGAAGGAACAAATAGAAACTTACCACATGAGCACTAACCGGCCCAATAGGTGCTATTTTTTAAATCTATGATGATGTCTCTCAACCGCTCGCAAAAGATTAGTGACTCTTTCCCCTCCAAATGCAGTGACCTAGACAGAGAAGTCTCACATTATCCAACTATTCCTCGAGATTTTCATTCTCCAAAAGAATAGAAATAACATATAGAGCCAGCTAACTCCATGTTATTGGATAAGCACCTTATTCGTATGATGTTACTTCAGATCGTTGATGTGTGCGTTTATGTTTCTTTGCTTCTTTTCACGGTCTCTAATCGAAGCTAGAAAGCCAAAACGCAGAATGTACAGAAATTTTAAAACTACTACACAAAGATGAGAATCATACATATTTAAAACAGCACAAATATGACACAGTAAATTCTATGACCAAGATTCATAAGAGAAAAAATACAAGCATCATCATACCAATCCTCTATGTTTCCCATCTCCTTTCCTCCGGCTGATGCTTTTTCTATTACCACGTTCTCTTCCTCCTTCAAAACTAAAGTGCAAAATATTTAACCCAAGCTTAACGGGAAAAAACAAGAAAATAGTGATTAAGGATAGCTCGAGAGAAGAAACAAATATAATGACCTTGAAAGCAATGATTAAACCTTCTAAATTGTTAGGCATTTTAATAAAAGACTCAAGATTGACAACATGCAAAGTGTATCCTCGTCAACAAAGCTACGAACCAAAGAATCAGATAATGAATACTCAAGATTATACTCTGGCAGGGAGAGTAACGAGAGGCCTCAGAGATTCTTGTAGCTTGATTAGGTTTGAACGATGATACATCAAGAATAGGGCATTTGGTCTAGTGGTATGATTCTCGCTTTGGGTGCGAGAGGTCCCGAGTTCGATTCTTGGAATGCCCCGTTGGCTTTTTCAACACTGTATATTTAGCACGCAAGCTTAATTTTGTTAAATTTTCAAAGAACATGATCAGCTAAACATTTAATCTGGCCCTATCATTTGCACAGTTAAAGCTCTTCTTGGATATCACTCACTACTGCCAAAACGTGTCTCAGAAATTGAAAAAAGGTATAACGCCTAAGTTATTAGCTACTCATCAAAAACACAAAACGTTATGCGTGACTGTTTCCACAAGCTAGCCACTATATTGGCAGAGTAATTCGAGCCACAAAAGTTGTGAACCAAAAATTCATTTCCAGTGGCCGTTTCCTGGACTCTCACTTGTGAAACAGATACCAGAGACAGATCTAGTGACAGCATATTATGATTAAACTATTTATCATTGAAAAGTCAACTAAAGGAGTAGATCTGATATTGAATTAAATTGTTTTCCTTTGTAGCATTTATAACTCAACTACTTGACAACAGGGCATTTGGTCTAGTGGTATGATTCTCGTTTTGGGTGCGAGAGGTCCCGAGTTCGATTCTCGGAATGCCCCAGTTTACTTTTTAACAGTGTCTATTCTGATTACCAGCTGATCTATTATGAGAGACTTTCCTGTATTTTTAGTTCCAGATCTTTGAAGATCACGTTCAAGACAGCAATTGACTAAAAAATATTCTATTTTCTCCAGCTGTTAAGTACAGATATCACAGCAACATACCTTGGTTTTTAGGTCAAATGAGTTAGATACTTGATAGTATTCCAACTTGATATTGCAAACAATTCTGCAGGAAAGGAAAACAAGTTTGTGCTTTAATAATAAAACTCCAAAAAAAAAAACACAGAAAAAATCCGAACTGTATTTTCATAACATTATCTTTGAACAAAAGTTCAGTCTTATGGTTCAGTTCTTGCAATGCCTCCCCTTCATTGATGTTTTGATTATATGTCTAGAACCCAGCACAAGAAAAAAAAAAAAAAGAGTAATTGTGATTGAGTGATATCCTACGAATACAAGCTATGACATCTCAGCAAACATATCTACATTTTCTTTGAACTCTCAGTAAAGAAAAAATCATGACCAGAAATCAAAGTCATACTCTACTCATTTCACACCAATTTTCAGAGATTAGATTAGTAAAGACTATGTAATCAAAGTCAACTAGGAAATCAAGATCCAAAAGGTCTAGTTGTTTTCACATTCATTGAAATTCCTATAAGTAGATCAACTAGAAATTATTTGGTTCTATTACCTATACCAGAGGCTTTCAGATATAAAAGTTTAAACAGCAGGACACTTAAATTTAAAGAAAGAATGAATGGGAAAAAACATTCTCTTACATGTTTTATAGGAATTACAACAGTTGAACATTAGTCAGGTGTATATTTTAATTATTCCCCAAATGTAGTATCTCCATTGAAATATTTGGTTTCTTAAGATCTATTGGTCGTTCCTTATATTAGAAAGTCAAGTAAACTGTATGGCATGCATAACCCGTGCAGAATTTCATAGAAACAAGATCAAAACGAGTGGAGCTAAGGAATAGTTCCACATGATCAGTGCAAAATGCCTACTGAATAAATGACAAGAGAGCATTTTATATGTAGTCGTGTTCCAACCAAATACCTCTCACTACTACAATGCAAAGAAAGCCAGTTTCTCCAAATATGAGCAGCAACAAACAAAAGAAAACCAGAGGGCCTCACAAATTCTTGTAGGTTAATTAGGCTTGAACCATGATACATAAACAACAGGGTATTTGGTTTAGTGTATGATTCTCGCTTAGGGTGCGAGAGGTCCAAGTTCAATTCTCCGAATGCCCCCCTTCACTTTTTGGAAAGAATGTTTTCTGTATGTGACTTATAACCATTGGTCATGTGTGATATGATATCTCACAGGTCGTAATGAGGATGAAGTAGCATGCATTTTACTCAAGGTTTACCCAGAATGATTAGAAAAAATGCCATGTTTGATAGTAATTACACTGATAGGCTGTTGCTAGATTTATCAAAAAGGATGACCACATTTTGCCAAGATCACCAAGAACAACTCCAGTCACATCAACAACAGGGCATTTGGTCTAGTGGTATGATTCTCGCTTTGGGTGCGAGAGGTCCCGAGTTCGATTCTCGGAATGCCCCATTGACTTTTTTGAACAGTGTGTCTTTAGCGTGCAAGTTTAATTTCACTAAATTTTCAAAGATCATGGTCAGCTCAACAATTAACCAGGGCCTGTAATTTACAAAGTTAAAGCTTTTCTTGACATTATCCAGCTAGATAATATTGGATACCACTTACTACTGCAGAATACCATGTTTCAGAATTTTTTTAAAAAAGTATAACGCCTAAGTTATTAACAATTCATCGAGACACAAATGGTTAGGGTTTACTGTTTCGACAAGCTAGCCAATATATTGGCAGAGTATTTCCAGCCACTAAACTTGGGAGCCAAAACTTCATTTCTAGTGGCCGTTGCCTGGACCCTCATTTGTAAAACAGATAACACAACTCAGATCTGGTGACAACCTTTTAAGACTAAATTATTTATCACTGAAAAGTCAACTAAAGGAGTAGATCTGATATTGAACTTTTTAGCGTTCATAACTCAACTACTTAACAACAGGGCATTTGGTCTAGTGGTATGATTCTCGCTTTGGGTGCGAGAGGTCCCGAGTTCGATTCTCGGAATGCCCCCAAGATTTTTTTGACATACTTAGGATAAAAGCAAGCTCAGCATTGTTAAATAACAAAACATATTTATACTTGACTTGGGACAAGCCACTTTCAACAAACCAAACGACATGTGTTGCCCTTAAATTGCACTAAGGTCAAATAATCGCAACACATTGTTAAGACTTCCACTATTAAAATCCCAAAGTCAATAAATAGGACATGATCTAAAATGTACCTTTGCTCTTGCGTGAGATGAGTTAGATAGTTTAATTTGTTGATTTCTGAGATCAGATTCAGCCACGAAACATGCTGAAAGAATTTCCACAAATGAAGAAAGGCTCGTCAACAAACTTCCAGGTAGAGACCTACAGAAAATACAGGGGTCTCTCTGAACAAAAGATAGACGAGGAAAAATAAAAATTCCAGACACTGGATCTGATGGAATGATACCACATCTCTATCTATGCATTAATATTTTAGTCAAATGAACTAAGAAATCAAGATCCAAATTGCACCCTTAGTTTTAGATGTGGTGGCATTGATTCTAATACCAGAAATAATTGATTCTATCACCAGCTACAAATAGTAAAATTCCAGATATAACAAATTGAGGGTTCTAATTGGCATTTTCAAGAAATGATAACATACCCTAGGCGTTGTAACTGACTTAAATTAGCAACAGGGCATTTGGTCTAGTGGTATGATTCTCGCTTTGGGTGCGAGAGGTCCCGAGTTCGATTCTCGGAATGCCCCAGCTAACTTTTTAACAATTTGTTTTCAGATTGCCAGCTGATCTAAATGAGTGACTTTCCTGTATTTTTAGTCCCAGATTTTCGAAAATCACGTTTAAGACAGCAATTGAGAAAACGTTGCCCTGTATTACAGCAACATACCTTTGCTTTCACGTCCAGTGAGTTAGATAAATGACTTTCCAACTCGATAATGCAAAGAATTCTACAGGAAAGGAGAACAAGTAAGCGCTTTGATAAGAAAATTCCAGAAAAGAGATACACATAAAAACCTAACTGTATTTTCAGAACAATATCTTTGAACAAAAAGTTCAGTGTTATGGTTCAGACAAGAGAGTCACTTTTCAATGTAAACGAAAAGTCATTTTCTTAGAATCTCAGTTGTGAAATAGATGTTGCAGATCAGATTAGGAACATTCTGTTAGGTTTAATATATTTCACTACTAAAAGTCAACTAAGGAACTGAACCCGACATTGACTTAATATGATTTTCTTCAGCGTTATGAACATACTTGCTCAAAAACAGGGCATTTGGTCTAGTAGTATGATTTAAGCTTCAGAATGCCTCCAGGATAAATTGTCACAATGTCCCAGATTGTAAAACTATGTGCTCTACGTGACAGTGAAATAAAAAATCTAGATCTGTCCAGTGGCATATAGTCTAACGCCAAGATAAAGCACCAACAATGGTATCCACTAAATTAACTTAGAAGTAAGATAAGACACAAAAAGGAACTTTTTTTCTGAACTTAATAAGGACAACACATAGCACAAGTTTTACATTAGAAAATGGAAACTAGGAGGAAGGAAAAACAAATTTCACAAGCCTCGGACATCCATTATTTCTCAAAATGAAACTTTTGCGTAGGAGATAACATGAAAATTCTGCAGTATCACAATTGAACATACTGCAGGAGTGATTTGCCAGCAAAGAACAGACGGAAAGCAACATAAACTTATCAGTAATACAGACTGACCTGGGACATGACCACATTGGGACAGCTTCAACAATAGTAGCCTGGTTCTGCATTCACTGGTAAAGGATATCGGTTAAATGGGGTATTATTACAAATTGACTTTCTGTCCAACTTATAGTTGAAGTGAACGTCTAGGGTAACAAAATTGTGCATAGATATGTTTACCTACCATTCTCGGGTTCTTGAAGTTAGGTTTCTGTTCAACAAAAGCAGGTGGTCGTTGATATACTAGTGTTGCAGCTCTTATCAATATTCTGGCAGTTAAACCCCATATAACATAATCATTGTCTTCTTTTTTGTAATCAAAGAAGTGGACCATATTCTTTTTCCCCATCCACTCGATCTCCTCGGATCTCCGCTTCTCATCCTGTGTATGATATTTTTCAAGCACCGACGCTTCAGATTAAATAAGGGCTGCAACTATAAGACAACATTTATTAAACAAAAACAAGGGTAACCTTTAGAAACATTTCAAGGGGGACATCAAACACAGCTTCCACTTCCGCAGGATTTGGCATTGGATTGAATGCCTTTCTGTCCCATAATATTCCTACTACAGGAACTACTCTAAGCAGATGCTGCATTGGAAATTAACGCACAGCTAATAAACATATATCTCAGAGTTGGAGGACTATGCATCTCTCACTTCAGAAAATTAAAAGATAGCTTAATATATAGCAGAAACAATTTGGAATAGAGCCTAAACCAACAATAAAATGGTGATTACAATTCACTATGACCTAAAGAGAAATTCAGTAACAATGAATATGACCTTGACAAGTCCAAACATAAATCCGCCAAACGATCAATCATAGCTCTGTTTCCTCACAGAAACAAAGCTCTCAGATCTTGATTCGAAACATGTATTCCTCTAAAAATGAGCACCAACAAGACAAAAGAGCACATTGAGCACAATTTGATACCAGGGACAGAAATGGTTCGAGGAAAGCAACAACATCAACAAGCGAGGGGTCTAATCCAATCTCTTCCTCTGCTTCTCTGGTTGCAGTAATCCCATCATCATTATCATGCTCTTCTGCTTTACCACCTGGCAAAGAAACTTCTCCTGCAACCAAAAAAGAAATACCTCCCATCATCACCCATACGATCACTATCATTGTCATATCTTCATTCTATCCATGTAGTCAAGAGAACCGTTGAAGACTTAATGCTTTTCAAGCCATTAACTCTAAAGGAAATAACTTCAAAGACGAGAACTTTAAAATTTCCGCTCATAGGGAAAGAAAATCGCACTCAATCGGATATGAATTGGGCTTGCTTAGTTAATTATAAAGATGTTCAGCGCCAGACTACTATGAGTCTCAGCAAACCAAATGTCGAAAAGCAAAGTACAAACCCGAGTGAGTAGATAACGTGGAAGACCTCTTAGTGAGGATCACACGCAAATCACCGTCGTCTCCTTCAAAGAGACAGATCAAGACAGCTGCTTTCTTCGGTCTGAACCTCACGGGAGCCATAGATTCCTGATACCCAATGTGGGAGATCGAATTCTTGGTGCTCTCATGGTATGCACGCATCTCCTCCGCCTCGTCGAATGGTGAAGAAAGCGGCGGTTTGTATACACGCAGCTGCTGCGCCAAGGCGAAGAGCCTCGAAGATCTACATTTGACACTTGTCGCCGTCGGCAACGCGGCTGCTGCTGCCGACTTCATGTAACTGAAGTATATTAAAGTTCGAATGGCAGAGCAATGAAATTTTTCGCAATAAGCACTTAAAAATTGAAGCTTTATGCTATTAGGTATTTTAACCCAACAAAAATCTGAATTCTTTTTGTCATCCACTTGTTTTTGTCACTGAAACCTATAACGAAACGGTTCAAAAGTCTAAACCGGAACTGAAAATTATCAATGTAGACTTCTACATAATTCATTAAGAAACCATTAAGATTTTGATCTCTTTACTTGCCCAAACACTAGAATCTTAAAAGGATCAGTCAAGTCTTGCGCGAACCTCGCAAATCTCTGCATATCTTCCTGGTCTAATATGGTCTGATCCGGTTTATACTGTTGCGTAGGTTTGAAGATTTGGCCGGTTGTTTCCATAAATTTTGGCTTGGGATTGCTATATAATGAAAAGAAAAAAAAGATACAACATGTATTAAACAAAGAAGGAATCACCATTGTCGCCTACATAACAAATACAGGTATTTACATCGTAACTGATCTCTTATGGTGTAAGTGTATACGCAGATGATGAAGTCACGCACCGGGAAATGACAATCTCCGTGGTTTCACTGTACTTCTAGCACCAGAAAACGAAGTATTGGCTGAAACTGATGATGTTGACATCACTCTCTTTGCCGGTGAATTTGAATTGCAACCAACTGTCTTTGAGCGCTTCGGTTTCTTTGGAGTCAAAGAATGTCTTACTTCCCAAGGCCGAGCTGAAATCCAACGTTCTTTCCAGCTCCAACCCCAATTAGTATTGCCCAGCTCATAACTACCTAGCCACTGAGTCTTTCCATCGGCTTTCCACTGTTAAAGGCCACGCATTAAAAACTAATCTTGTCATATGAAAAGTAGCGAACAAGAAAGGAACTGTTTTTATATACCTGATGAGAGAAAGCATAAGCCATGGCTCTTTCTCTTTTGATCGTCGCTTCTTCCCTTTGATGTATCCTCCCCAAGATTTCATCTTTTGTCTCTGACCCACCATTCCATTCAACCTGCAATTGTATCATTTTGATGCTCTTTAGACTACAAATGATCAACCTCAGCCTCAGCTTCAAACAGTTCAAGCGAGTTTGAGAAAACAAAGATATGAAAGAGCTCAAGGCTGCGGTTATTTCAAACGCCATATTTTGTAAGAAAGAGTACAACATTATTCACACTTTCATCAAAATCTTACCTCAAGTTCATGAAGCTTTGCCTCAAGCTTTTGCTGATGCTCCAATCTCTTATTCTTCAGTCGCCATTCTGTGACCATACAAATTCGGCGAGCATTTATCTCCGACTGTATTTTGCTCCATGAGTGAAGATACCTCAATGTGACTACAGCTTGGTTCTTCACGGAATGTTTCTCAATTAACAACTTTGCTCTTTCAGTTCCTTTTAGACGCCGTAAGCTTTTTCTAGCCTGTGCAAAGCAATGCCAACAGAACCAAATGTCATAAAATTTTCAGTGTAAACGTAAAAAATCATGCAAATATAGTCGAAACAACAACTCTCAATGGACCTTATAGGCTTTAAAAGCAGTCTGAATCCGAGTTGCAGCCCAATCCTCACTACGAACTATTGATGAAAGTTTAGTACCCTTCTTCTTGGAACCTTTTGGTTTTACAGCATTGAATCCCTGTGACAAAGAACACTATTATATACACACAATTTAGCATTTCATTTGATTTATGCCAATGTGAAACATACCTTCTCGCTCTTGGTGCTCCCTTGTTTACCTCTCTTCAATCTTATAATTGCCTTAATCAAATTCCCAGAACCCATCTCAGAGTCTGTCCAAAATAACTTGTATGTATGCAAATGCTGCTTTAACCCTGAGATTAGAAGCCAAAAATACTCTAGTTAAATAAAGAACTAATGGTGAAAGATCAACTACTCCAGGGAGATTCTTGTGTTTAAAGTTCATACACAAAAACAGAATTTGACTGGACCATTGGATTGGATTCTTGTACTAGACTACGCCACAACCAAAATCAATAAAATCAAGTCCCCAATTGAAAAATAAATCAAGTAGAGAGGAGGGAAGGTTAAATGAATTAACATGAAACCAAAATCTTAAATCCTTGGGAGAAAAACACAATGCCCTGAAAATCGAAAAAGGTTCAGAATTTACTACCGCAAAACTAGAAGTGAGCAAGAAACAAAGATCAAACTGAAGAAGATATTAAACCACAGATTAATAGGCAAATTAAAAACCACAAAATTGTCTCTTCTCCAGATCCTATCTAAAACCACTGGAACCAGCAAAAAACATAAACATTCCAAATTTTCAGCTAAGGAACGAAATATAGATATATAGAAACCTGAGTTTGGGACCAAAGATTCTTGAAAGAAGCTTGTAAAAGGCCTGAGAACGGGTTTTGGACGCGAAGATGAACAACGAAGAAGACTGAAAAACAGAGTGACGCAACAAAAGAACAGAACGGAGATTTGGTGAGTGAATGATTAAAGGGTTTTTCTCGGTGCCTGTAGACAGGAAGAAGTAAAGACTTATAAAAGAGAAATCATTACAGCGTCGTGTCTCGTGGAATATTAGCCTGGACTCACATTTTTTATTTTTTTATATTTAATTTGTAATACTCAGTAATTGTTAAATCAAATTGATACGGGAGAACGATCAATTTCCCCCGGAATTATCTTATAGCATCATATACACACAGAACTTAGTCTTCGTTATAAATCCTCCTAACAATAGTTTAGCCCGTTTACACTAACTCAAAACCCAAATTAAAAATTAAACTCAATTTTGTCTTCCAAATCGATTTGGGGACAAAATTCTGTGGAACTCTAATCTCTAAATTTCGAAATTCTTTACATATGGTGTTTGATATCTTGTATTCGAGTCTTATGAGAGTGGAACCCTAATCGTCTGTTGTGATTCGTTTTGAAGGTGTGGAATCCGAGTGGAGCAAGAAGCAAGAAGAAGTTGTTGGCTGTGGAATCCAAGTGGAGCAAGAAGAAGTTGTTGTTGATTGGCTTAGGATTAGGTTCATTTTGGCTGAAGGTGTGGAATCCTAATCGTCTGTTGTGATTCGTTTTGAAGGTGTGGAATCCGAGTGGAGCAAGAAGCAAGAAGAAGTTGTTGGCTGTGGAATCCGAGTGGAGCAAGAAGAAGTTGTTGTTGATTAGCTTAAGATTAGGTTCATTTTGGTTGAAGGGTTTAGGTTCATTTTGGTTGTATTTCTTATTTAGTTCAATAAGTGTATTAACATTGGTTTGTATTGGATGTTTGAGAGTGATGTATGTTGATGATTGAGTACGTTCAAAAGCCATGTGAAGTATTAGTAATAAGACAAAAGCCATGTGCAAAAACCAATTCCTTTTCATTAAAATATGCAATGTCAATGACTCTTTAAAGCCATGAAAGGTCCCCCTAAAACGAAGAGCTAACATCAAGTTTCATTTAAGCTCTATTACAAAAAAATAGATATAAACATAGATCTACTCTTGAGTAGCTGCAGGTGGTTGAGAAGATCCAGCTGTTTGAGAAGCTGCAACTGCTTGAGAAGTTGAATCTTCAAAGGTAGATGCTTGAGAAGTTGAATCTGCAATTGTAGCTGATTGAGAAGTTGAAGCTGCTTGAGAAACCTGTTACAACAGAGAAAAATTATCAAATATCAATCTCTTTGAATCATAATCGAAAGAAAGGTAAATATAACATACATTTTTGCGTTTAGGATTATGGAACCTGCTGTTGTGATCCGCTTGTCCACAGATTGTGCAGTGCATTATTCTCTTCTTTTCAGGTGGAGCCTTCTTGGTTGGAGATTCATTGACTCCTTTCTTTCTCTTATCCTTCTTTCTCTTCTTTTTTCTGCCAGGCTGTACAGGTTCAGGTGGCATCTGGAGTGGACCTTCTTCAGTTGTAGGCCAGAACTTAGCACCTCTAAGTGGTGTAATACCAGTTTCATAGGTCTGTCTCCACAGTATAGATGAGAACCAGTGAGCTACATAGTCCACCACCTCCAACTTCTGATTGGTTATGGCAACATACACATGCTGAGAGGGCACCCCAGTGATGTCCCAACGCCTACATGTACATGTTTTTGCTTTTAGGTCCTCACGGTAAGAGCAATCCCCAGCCACAACATCAAACATGTTGTTTGTGGCTATATAAACCACACATTCACCAGCTAGAGCTAGGTTTCTCCTTAAGTACTCCTCACAGTAAGGAGTACATCTGCCTATATGGGAATCAACAATAATTAACCTTCTAATGCCTCGAACCATTGCTTGTCTTGCTATAATCTCGAGCATTGGCACCATTAGCTTCCCCCTAGCTGCAAGGATTGAATTGTTGAATGACTCTGTGGTGTTGTTTTCTACATCTTCACAGCAGCTTCCTATCTTGTAAAAGACCATGCACCAAGTCTTGGGATCCATCTTCAGGACATCCCTATAGACATCAAGATCGTACTCCATCAGACGCTTCAGATTTTCCTTGCACTCATCTTCATTGTAGCTCCATGAGAGATTCCATATCGATGGCTTCATTTGAATCTTCTTGCCGTGTTTAACCTTCAGATTAGCATAGATGTGTCAGACACACATCCTATGCTCAATGTTGAGTAGTTCCAACTCAACAGCCTTTATCAAACCTACAGTAAAAAGAAGGGGGGGGGGGGCGTTTAAAGATGAATCCCGCAGTCAAAAACAGACACAAAAACCAAATTAAACACTACCTTTTTGGCGGTCAGATACTATGATGAATCCTTCACCATCAGCCAGAGCCAAATCATCTTTGATTTTCTTAATGAACCACAACCAATTGTCAGTGTTTTCCACCTGAACTACAGCTCATGCCACTGGAAACATGGCATTATCACCATCTCTGCCTAAAGCTACTAACAATTGTCCCTTCATTATGGTGCTATAAGATAGTTTTGGGGGGAAATTGATCGTTCTCCCAATTTATACCAACAATTTAATAATGTCAACAAAAATACTTTAAGATTTGTCAGATTCGTCGACCTTTCTTCTAACCACAAGCACATGTTTTAGTTACGTTGTGTATCGTATATTTAAAGATACGAAGAGTTCGTAATAATCACTGCCCAATAACACCAATCTGAAGTTTCGTGACTTTTGTATACTCGTCTAAAATTAGAAGTTGAAAACTAGTGAATTATTAAATACTACTTAGACTAGATATCAAATGTGGATCACTTTCGTTTCTTTTCTTAGTATAATACTATAAAACTTCCATAAATTAATACTAAATAAATTAATAATCTCTATAAAATAATAAAATATTATGGTCCCAAGTTGGACGAGTGTAAAATTTAATCAAAGTTAATAAATTAATAATCATCTAAAATTATATATATATATATATCGAAAATTTGATATATTAAAATATAACTTTTTTTAGAATTCAATTCTATGAAATAGTTGTTGTGTTTTATTTTCAAACTATTATGTTGTAGTATAACGTGTCATAATGTCATAAAAAAATAACCAAAATTTCTTTAAATTTTCAAAATTTTAATATGTATCATTTTCATTATAATAGTATCATAGGTTCTTAAAATAAAATAGTTGAGGTCATTTATTATAAATTATAAATTTATAATTTTCAAAAATTAATCAAAAAGTGGTCTTAAATTACTGGTGAACCAGTGGAAGAAGACTTCACCAGAAACACCATTCTTCTCTCTGATAGACAACATGTTCATCTCACCTTCGGCCTCTTATCTATGGCGCGACCAAGACCTACTTTCAGGACCTTATTTTTCATCTCACCTTAACACTCCTACTAAGTGGAGCAGTGAAAAACGCCAAAGAGATAGATTTAAAAGTTTCAGACCGATGCTTTCAAGATATTATATGGTTAGCCGCCTATAAAAATAGAGAATAGGATATGATGATAACTGAAAAAAAACCGGAATTTATTAAAATAGTAATCTAACCCATATAAACACAAAACAAAATGAAACTTATAAAACTAACACAACAAAAACCGCAAGAAGCCGGAGAAGTTACCGCCGATGAGACCCAAATTTTTACCGACCTAGTTGGACTTGTTATCTTTGTTAGCGAAGGACCGAACATGGCATTTATGAAAGATCTGGCAACGGTGAAGAAAGAAAACAAGTCAAAGAACTTGCTGGAGAAAAAAGAGATTTGAGAGAGAAACTCTCTCTCTGCGAATTATGATTTTGCATTTTTTATATAATTGATCAAATTATATTAATATAAATAATAATAAATAGTTTTTACTTAATTTTGAATATGGATGTTTTAGATAAAAAGTAATCTTACTTTCTCAAACAAAAGAAATAATCAGCAATTAACTATGAAAATATTTTAAAATTACTGTCACTTACCATTCAACGATTTTTAAAAGGATGATTAGGTAGAATAATCCATATTAGTATGGTAATATTTCAAAATAATACATAATTATTCAAATACTCTTATAAAATTCTAAAATGTCATTTTACCTTTTTTAGATGTGTAACTAAAAACATAATAACGAAAATGTCATTCATAAAATTTATCACGTCAGTGCGTTCTGCGTGACTGAAGTCTACCACACTTAAAAACTTTTAATTTGGTAAATTTTGGTAGAGTTGATAGAGTTTAGTAGATTTTGGACCCTATGTAACAGATTTTTGTAGAGTTATCTTCATAGTTTAGCAAAGTTAGTAACGACAGTGTGGCAGACTTTAATAGATTTTGTACCCTTGTATGACAGATTTTGGTAGAGTTATCTCTCATAGCTTGGCATAGTTAGTAACGATGATGTGATAGATTTTAATAGGTTTTCTACCCCTGTGTGACAAATTTTGGTAGAATTATCTCTCTTAGCTTGATAGAGTTAGTAATGACAGAGCTTGATAGATTTTGTACACTATGTAGCAGATTCTGGCAGAGTTACATTTGATAGTGTGGCATATTTTGGCAAAGTGATTTCAGATAACTTGGTAGAGTTTGGCAGATTTTGGTAGATTTTTGAACCATGTGTAGCAGATTTTGGCAGAGTTATCTCTGATAGTTTGGTAGAGTTAGCAACGATAGTTTGACAGAGTTTAGTAGATTTTGTACCATGTGTTGCAGATTTTGGTAGAGTTATCTCTGATAGTTTTGTAGAATTGGTAAAGATAAGTTGGCAGAGTTAAGTAGATTTTGTACAATGTATAGCAGATTTTGACAGAGTTATCTTTGATAGTTTGGCAGAGTTAACAATAACCAAAATCATTGGTTTTCTTAGATTTTGAGTTTTAGTTTAGAAAAGTTTAAGCTTAGCGTGGTAGAGCTTGCTCAAATTTTTTACTTAGTATGGTAAAGTTAGCATCTTCATTTGGTAGATTTTGAGTTTTAGTGTGGTAAAGTTTGAGCTTTAGCTTGATAGAGTTTGGTCGATTATTTGAGTTAGTTTGACAGAGTGACAAAATTGTATGACAGAGTTTTGTCGACTATCTGGGTTAGTTTCGTAGAGTTAGCTCCGATAGTTTGGGAGAGTTTAGTTGGATTTGGGCTTTAGTTTGAAATACTTTGAGCTTTAGTGTGGTAGAGTTTGAGCTTTACTTTTGCAAATTTAGCACTTTCGTTTGGTGGAGTTTGATCTATAGGGTAAAATTGGGCTACATATCAAATGACCTCATGCAAACACGAGCACAAGATACACCTCCTATCTTCATGAACAATGATTGGTAATTGTGTGGCTATATGCAACAAATTCGGACGTATGTCTCTGATCATATTGTATACTTTCTGATCTTCAACATCTCCCGATTAAGTAAGGTAGATCTCTTTAAGAGGCTTTGGACATAGGTGCCTAACACGTACCTACAAAATAGTTATTAAACATAAAAGATGTGAGACATTGATATTAGTCGAGTCCATTTACCCTAGAAGACGCTTATTCTAGAAGCAAAGGAGAAAGAGTTTTAGGGCAACATAGCCGTTTGGAAAAAAAGAAAAAATAGATTGTCCCAAGATATGGTTGGTTCCAATTCTATTTTTCTTTTTTCCTAATTTTCCTTTTCCTATTTTTCCTTTTTCCTATTTTTCCTTTTTCTACGTTGGATTTTATCTCTTGTATCTCCTTCTATATAAACACTCATTGTAAGATGTTTTCATAAGTAAGAATAAGAGAAGAGTCTTCTCTAATATTCTCCCTTAATTCTCTCTTTATTTTCCGCAAGTATAGTTAATCTTTGGTGTTAATTCAACATGGTATCAGAGCAATGATTCTTGGCCATTCTCTTATTCTTTAATCTCTTAATATTCTCAGGTTTCTCTTATCTTGTTCGACTGTTTGCAAAGCAAGAACTCCAAAAACAGAGGAAAAGATTTCCAAGTCTTCTTTACAAAGGTACGATCTTTCCTCAAGTTTCAAGCTTATGGGTATTTTGATTATCAGGGATAAGGTGTGAAGAAGTTTTGTTCATATAAGCAATGGATTTCACCCAAGCTAAGTCTCATATGGTATATGTGACACTTAAAGCTATCAATTATCTACTTTGGGCTCGAACATTGAAGACCACGCTTTGCACAAAAAGGGGTTTTTGGAGCCACGTTGTAAGGGAAAGACC